>CATOUR010000215.1:600000-836233 GCA_951848785.1 Callosobruchus maculatus
TACATGGTGATTCAAAATCATATATTTCATATCACTCGTACCAACTTTTAATGATACTTAGTGCAATAGGTTTTAAATTGTAACTGGAAACGATTAAAACATGTTCGTAAAAGATATAATATCAAAACCGTCTTAAGAGCAACGCCACCAACGACAAATAGGTTATACCTCTCATCCCATTCATGATTCTAGATTTGTTTACGTTAAAACATCAAAAGATAGGCCAGCGGGTATAAAGGAATGGCGAGGCAAGCCAAAATGAGTTTATACCTCAAATTCTAACTGAACCTTATTTCACCTATCATTAGTCCCCTGAACCTACACCTAAGTTTGCGATCTTGGAGGGTTACTGCTCGAAGGGTGGGGGGATGAAAACTCTGCTTCGCGACGATTTTTGGAAAATAACGTCCTTTTGGTGAGTGATATCAAAAAAGCTTCAAATGATTCATAGAAAGAACAAAATTCTGCATAATTTTGTTCTTTACAATTTTCGTGTACGACCAACAGTTCTAATGATACTCAAAGCAGTGAACATAAATCAAGTAAATTTCGCTCTACATTGCACTCAAGTAGGCAGGCATGCAATCCAGGATTTGGTTTTTGGGGGGCCAGGACAAATCCGGAGAAACGCGGACGAATGGCAACCCTACACTTCTGACCAGAATTTAAACACAAACACTAAGATGAATACTTTGTCACACAAAAGCTACAAATGCATGTATTATTTCAAAAAAAATCGATATTCAAAATATGTCTGGACGACATCCGCATATTTATCATCTTCTGAGTCCTCCCCCCTTTGACATAAACGCATCCGGACTCCCTGGACCCCTCCCCTAAATACGTGCCTGCTGCCGAACTTGTATAGATAAAGTGCGAAACGAATCTATATAAGACAGATGTGCGGGCAATCATTAGTCCACCCTGCAACCAAAAGTATTGATTTGTATTTAGCCGTGGTCCCAATCAAAAAATCAACCACACACAAAACCTGTTTTTACTTCCCACACCGCCTTGCCTCGTTGTAACGAGGAAACTGTTGAATTGATTTTAATGAAATTTTGACACAGTATTACTACCGTGGCGAAGATTGAAAACGCAGATGGTTTTAATAAATCGTGCCAGTGGCGGCGCAGAGATAATAAAAAAATTAGAAATATAAAAACAGCTCAAACTTCGTTTTTAAGCGTTTTAGAGGTTCCTGATAATTTTTTGCGTTTCTTTGGGTGGGGGTGAAATTGGGGTGGTTGGGGGGTTGGGGATTGAAAAATTAAAAAATTTCGTGTACTCATAATAGGCTGTCCACTAACCTGTGAAGGAAGATCTAGCGACACAAATCACCTTTTTAGGTCCATCCGAAGATTGCCTAGCCTATTACAGAAACTAAGGGAAATGAATTTTCTGTATACATACGACAATTTATTGGTCTAAATCGTTTTGTATTTTGTAACGTAGACACTATTAAATTGATTCTAATAAAATTTTGACACAGTATATTGTTACCGTGGTGAGAATGGAAAACGCTTATGTTTGTTGAAAATCGTGTCAGTGGCAGCGTAGCAATAATTAAAGAACGAGGAGTATTAAAACAACTCAAATTCGGTTTTTAGATGTTTTAGGGGTTCCTGATCATTTCCTACCAGTTTTTTGGGTGGGGGTGAAAGTGAGGTGGGGGGGGGGGGTTGTAAAACTGAGAAGTTTGTAGTATCGATAATAGGCTGTCCATTGACCTGTGAAGGAAAGACTTAGCGGCATAAGACAATTTTAAGGGGGGTGGGGCTGGCGATTATTTGGTTGCAAGGAGTCTTAGACTAAAGCTTCATTCTATGGGAAAATAATAAACTGGTATCAGCGTAATGTGTGGGAAGTACTGAGTCAATCAACTTGACTTCATTTTTTTCTTTAGATAGCGTCCTGCAATTTGCATCTAATTCACTAACAGAAGCATGAGCCGCGAGGCAAGTTTTCGGAAAACAAGTTTTGGAAAAGTCCGATACCCTTCTTGACTGTCAAGAAGGTTATTTAAATAATACCAGTTGGAAACTGATTGTACGAAAACAAAGCGACCGCGGACTGACGCATCGCGGATGGATGCCAGTGGCGGAGCATGTTTAGGGGAGACCGCGGCTGCAATGAAGATGTTAAGTTAGGGCACCGTACATTAATAAAGACAAGTAGGGTCACTCGCCGTGCCGACTTTGATGTGAGTCTCACAAATGCGAGCCGCCTCGATTTGAGAGGGGTTCCCTTCGTGCGGACTCGTGTACGTACAGGGAATTCGACTGTACGATATGGTCGACGTCAACGGTCGACGTCCACTTTACTTATACGGGGGTCGATAGAAATGAATTCTATAGTATAGATAGAATATAATTTATTATTCAATAAACCATTCAACACAATAACTGCAGATGCAGCTACTGGGATGGCAAATAGCTCAAGGAGTATTACAGATCATGTTTTGTCAGATAGATGTAGTAATTTGAAATGTACGATTCAAGTAGGAAGTAACAGTAACAGTCTGATCATTCATAATTTGTTGTGAATAACCTTAGGTGTAAACATAAAAGTACTTGCGACAAAATATAGAAAAGAAGTAAACAGAATAGATCGTAAAAAATTGGTCTCAAAATTTGAAAAGAATATTCAAACTACAGAAGTTCAAACATTTCAGGAACAAAATGACTTAATCACTTCTTGTAAAAAAGACTCAGAATTCAAAAAGGCGTATAAGATACGTGAAAATAACGACTGGATAAATCAAGAAATTCTCGAAATGATTAAAAACCGAGTCAAAATTCAAAAACAAAAAAGTTAAAGAACCGGGAAGTACGAATTTGGAAAATGAATTTTATTTATTTTTTTTTTATTTATGTTATTGGCTCTGATCGAAAATGAATTTAAAAAACTTAAGAATCATGTCAATAATAAAATTAAATTATTAAAAACAGATATTTTAAAAATCAATGGGATAAATAGGCACAAATATAAAAAACCATGGGGCCATATACAGAGCATGTCGCCGGCATTTTTTGTTAAATACGCGCAAAACGCTCAATAACACACAAACACTACTTATTTAGGCACCCCGGTAGATCCGACCGATTGTATCCCGTGCACCGTGTCGCGTGTTAGGTATTGTTAGGTGGACAGACCATGTAAACCACAGCTGCTAGCGTTCGGCTACTGCTCGAGATCGCTGGGCGCCAGAATCCGCCAGCTTGCGTAGCATCCGAGAGCACAGCAGGAAAGACCACATTGGGGGCGGAGCTTAGAGTGACCCTACTTGTCTTTGTTAATGTACGGTGGTTAGAGGAAGCCAGTTGACCCGGGCTTTGGATAGGTCTAAGCTTGCAGGCTCAGTAAAGACATATACTGGCAGTCCGGATAGTGAGACTCTGCAGCAATAAAAAGTGAGCGGTCACCAACCATGTGCCGGTGAGAAAGCGGCTGGTGGTGGCGCTTTAAGATGGTGTCACCGATTGGTCGAATTGCTCTTTTCTGGACTGCGTGACGAGTATGTATAGAGAAATAGGGAACTTGAGTCCCCAAATGGCTATAACCTGCATGACAGTGGACCTGCAACTAGAGCTACCAACCGTACTATAAATTATAGTATTGTACTATATTTCGGAACTCTGTACTACATACTGTTGAAGAAATATATAGTACGCGAAAATATTATATTTCCGTACAATGGATGATTGTTAATATTTTGCAACCAGATTTATTCAAAATAATTTCATTTCTGCTGTTTGTTTCGCCACTTCGGCGTTCAAGGAAAGAATATTTTCTGTTATGAATGCCAAGTGGCCAGAAGGAAGAAACAGAGCAACTTTATGTCCTTAATAAGAAATGATCTGTTAATTTATATTAGGTAACTTAAAGACTGATTTCTAATGAAGCATATGCCACATTTTATCGAAGATAAAAAAAAATTGTTAAAAATTGCACGAAGTGCAAAAAAATGTAATATTTACAAAAAAATTAATGAATAAAACTCGATTTTTTATTCTTCCCTAATGAAGTACTATATTTTTTGAAGCATTTTTATAAAAAATACTATATATAAACCAACAAATGTTGGCAACCACAAAGATAAGTCTTAGGATTTGGATGCCTGCATGTAGGGTGATCTGAAATTGTTAATTTGGTACATAGGTCATAGATCACTAATGTGGAGCAAAAACAAGTTTGGATCCCAGACCGATCCCTGTGGACTCCCATGTCGATCTTATAAAAGGAAAAGGAGAAGCCATCTACCACGACAGAGATTTTGCGACCAGAGAGGGAATCCCCTAACCAACTGACATGTCGTGGGATCCCATTCAAAGCCTAATAACGTGGCTTCAAAATAAATAAAGATAATTATTAACAGCTTTAGACTGACTTATCATTGAGAACAGCCATATTATAGGTTATTCGTGTGAGTACAGTGTTTCTTAAATTTCAGTTATTACTATTGTTTTTATAGTCCGCACCAAGACCATCTACTTGTCACTATTAATATTACACTTCTTATGTAAGACCTTGTCTGAAGTATTGCTCTCATGTCTGGGGAGCTGCTGCCCCTACTACCCTGTCGATACTAGATGCCGTCCAGAGAAGGGCAATTCGACCAATTGGCGATCCGGCCTTAACGCGCCACATTCAGTCACTTTCTCACCGGCGTATTGTTGGTGACCTCTCACTCTTCTACCGATATTCCAACGGAATCTGGCTCCTCTGAGCTATCCTCTATCGTTCCGCCGCTAACGGCTCCTATCAGAGGTACCCGTGCGACCGCTGCATCTCATCCTAAGACGGTCGTTCGACATACATCAAGAAATGAGCGGTACAACCGCATATTTATTCCCAGGGTGTCCAAGGCTTGGAATTGACTGCCAGAAGATGTATTTATTGGGCCTGCGAGTATTAGCCCATTCAAATCTCGCGTTAACAAACTTCCCCTAAATTAACCCTTCCACAGCAGCCGCGGTACTCTGGTATTTAGGCTCTACCTACGCCGGTCTACTCAGTAATAAAAAAAACTTCTTATGTAACGTTTTACTCTCTTATTTTATTACATATTTTAGTTAATAAACTTCTTCCATATGATACATTGTGTCGATTTACCCATAACCCCCTTATTGATTTTTTTTCGTGACGCCGTCACTGGTTATCGACGGTGATTCCTGTTTACACAAAACGTTAAGAAGCATCAACGGATGCCTTGGATGTCAAAGAATTGTATATAAGCAAGTCCACGCGACCATACAGGTATCGCGTTTCTTGTAGCACAGAAACAAGGAGTCATTATTTCACTATGTATAAGCTGTTCGTTTTCTTCTGTGTTGCACATGCTATCAATGGTGCTTTGGCGCGACGACGTAAGTGATTTTTTTTTAATTTTTAAGTGCTTTATAGCTGTCAGTAGAGTTGGAGGATTTCCAAAAATGGGATAATAATTTTTTAATAAAAAATAATAATAAATATTTCAATGAGTGGTAATGACTGTAATAACCGGCGTACACTAGTTGTAGTTTACAAGTTAATATCTCGGAAACAAAACGCGATAGAAAGATGCGGTTTTCAGTTTTGAAACAAGCTACTTGTGTTTCAGTAAGATCATTGTTTCAAAACAACATTAAATCAGTAGACTAACAATTATCAAATTTGAAAACTTAAAAACGTTAAAAACTTTTTTTTCAAATGGGATGGTATGATAAGTTTCACATCGGTAGATGCGAAATTAAATTCTCTTTCACTTTTATTTAGGCACATGTGGTTCTATCTTTGATGGTTTTCAAGATATTTACGGTTTTGTAATTATTGCGTACAAATTGGAAAAATCGTAGGTGGCGTGGCTCTCAGACGAAACAATTGGCAGGAAACATTTCATCCAAAGTGCTCCGACCTCTAGTACTAAAATATGCTTCCGCTCCATCTAACTGTAACCACATTAATCTTAAAAAATAAAGTGGTGAATGTTCCAACAGTTTTCTAAATTTTCATTTAGAAAATTTTGGAAAAAATTAGTTTTAATTTCGGTTTCCAATAATACCACCCCAAATGCTTAGACTCCAATCTCCATGCTGGTTGTCAACAAACCTCTCAACATTTGGATTTACGTCGGCGTAAAATATGAGAGGAGGAAACACTGTAATAACCGGCGTACACTAGTTATAGTTATAGTGTACGCCGGTTATCACAGTGTCAACAACTTACCTTAACTACTACCGAAGCTATGAATAGTACGATTTAAGTACATAATAGTTACACAATATTGACAACTCAACCTCACTTCTCTGTCACTTAAATAGATACCTTCACCGTTCAAATTAGCCTTTGACGTTTCATAGCTACATTTGCAGTTGTTCTTCTCTTCTATTTAATCCTATGCATGTCCAAGAAATCAATACTCGCGGCAGAATTTTAAAAATTCAGAAGAAACTTTGGGTGCTACAGAAGATACAAAATTGACATTCGATGTAGATATATCATCTTAAAAGAAGCTTGTGGGGAATGACTCAGAGCAGGACAGGGAAAATCAAACCACCCACATTTCAGGCATAATTGAATGTATTTAGAATATTTGTAGGTTTTCGGTATAAGAATCAATAAGAATGACAGCGAATCGCAGCAGCTTGCCAAGTTCACTGCCGAGTTTTAGCTTCTTGGAGACGCGTACAAAGTGAAAATGAAATTCTAATTGTGAACTAATCTGAATAACAGAGAAAATATTACTTCGAATGACGGAATTAATTAATTGAGAATAGGAATGTCCATTTCGGACTAGAACAGAACTGATAATGACGCGCAGTTTGGCGGACTTTTTTTCAAGCCTGTTCTTTTCTGTCATGATGACAGACGCATGGCCTGCTATGTGGCCTGCTACCCACTTCTACTGGCGTATACCGTGTGATCCTTTTTGAGAGTGCATAGCGTAAATTTTGTATTTTGTTTACTATAGAAATATGTGTTTGGTTGTTCACCAACAAAACTAAAGAGGCGTATCGTATTGACGCCGGCCAAGCAGTCCGAAAACCACTAGTTCATCAGACATAAACTATATGCTAGTTATTACGTACTAAATTTTAAGCCTAGAGAAAAGCTATGTGTTTTAATAGTTCTGCTAAGTTATTGTGTAGTCTTTTATTATGAATGTCGAAACCAAAAGTAAAAAAGCTTAAAAGTTATTCAAAACAACGGTGTTCATATAATTTTGGCTTAAGCAAATATGACTACTTATTATAGAAACCTGCAACTTTAGAGGCTTAAAATGAGCAACATATTTCAATATCAATACGAAATTATTAATTAGTAAGCAAATTAAAAATCAGGTCTAGTTTAATATCTCAAAGATAATGTTTCGATCACGATAGTCAAAACAGTATGACGTGTTTCTAAAATCAGAGTCAGAGAAAGTTTTCGTTTTTAAATGTAGTTTTTTCCCAAAATGGAGCTTATTTCTATGACTCACTAGGCTCCATTTTTAATTAATTTATTACAGCTATACATTTCCAACCCAGTAGGCGAAGAAATTGATAAAACCAATGACATAAGCCTTTTGGGCTTCAGTTTTAAGCTCTTTAGGGGATCTTGACCCTTTTAAATTTTCGTCTTTGGGGGGGGTAATTTTGAGATTTTTTACAAGTACTGGTTATTGGGAAACTCAAAAATTTGCTGTATTTATAAAATACGTTTCTCTTCTTGCCCCAAAACTATTGACAGTGATGTTTCCATGTTTCTCGGACCTATGCTAACTTTGCCTTTAAGCTCAATCTTGTAGCCTTGATTGTTTTACATACCTGATTGTTCTATAAACCTGGCACTGACAGTCGAAATGAAATAATTAGACAACGGACCATATGAAGATCTACCAATCCTCGCTTTGTGTGTTTCCGTCTCCCTCATTTTACCATTTTTTCGAAGAGATAAATCGGTGAGAGGGAGATTGAAATAATGCCAAATTATATTTATTAGTGACTGACCTCGATGGTCCTATAACATGTAACTTATCCAGTGATAACTTGACTTGAAGAATGTGTGCAATGAAGTAATCAGTTAGCCTGACTCAATTTTTTGTTTACATGAATGTATGTATGCTATGTGTATACAGGGTGTGCCTGAATTTCCTTGACACGTGATATTCTCCTAACAAAAAGAAATGTTAAACGAAAACTGAGTCGAATTTTTGAAAATACCATCGGGTCTATCATACCATGCGTACTAAGTATTTTTTTCGTACTTCAATTCTTATAACTCACCCCCACAAATTAGATCCTTACTTTATTTAAAATCTAGTACCTACCTTTTATTTTATACACAAACCTATTTTTTTCGTAAAGGCATAAGCATGAAGTGAATAAAATAAGGATTTGTTTGAGATGTAATATTTTCGTTCGATAAACGATTAAAAAGAAAACTAAATGGTTTTTTCAAGGATACTAAAAGGCATACTATCATGCCATGCTTTCGAAATATTTTTTTGTACTCCAACACCCAAAATTCACCCCCAACATTTTTTTCAAATAACACCCACAGCTTTTCCTACATATATGGTCATTATTTTATTTAAAACCTTGAAATGCCCTTATTTCATACACAGACCAACTTTTTTCGAATTTCATAAGCATAACATAAATAAAATAAGGATTTTTCTGAAGCATAACATTTTTGTAATAAAAAAGGAATAAAAAGACATTTGTTTTCGAAGGTATGTATGAAATACCCTTTAAAATCCACTTATTTTTCTTTTTAATTCATTTTTTTCGTCAAACAAATTCTTATTTATGTGCTTATGATTCCACGTGAAAAGGCGACGTCCTAGGGCCAATCTTAGCACGGCATTGGATTCAGTGGCACATTTTCTATAACGGAGAGTAGGAAACCATGAAATAAGACCCAACATTTGGGGATGAGGGTCGATGTTCTGAAACCGGAAAAGTCCACAGTCCTTTGGTAAAAAAATTCGTAAAAAATTTTAGGTTCTCGATCAGGACAAAAACTCTTCTGTTTGTTATTTTGGATACATTGATCACGAATTCGGCGTCTGTTCCAAATTTTGCCGTGTTTGAAAAAAAACCTAAAAATTTTTGGATTTCCCACAGGTCTGCATATATACGAAAAATTAATTTTCTGTGAGAAGGCGACGTCCTACGGCCAATCTTAGCACGGCATTGGATTCAGTGGCACATTTTCTATTACGGAGAGTAGGAAACCATGAAATAAGACCCAACATTTGGGGATGAGGGTCGATGTTCTGAAACCGGAAAAGTCCACAGGACCCCCCCCCCTTTGGTAAAAAAATTCTTAAAAAATTTTAGGTTCTCGATCAGGATAAAAACTCTTCTGTTTGTTATTTTGGATACATTGATCACGAATTCGGCATCTGTTCCAGATTGTGCCGTGTTTGAAAACAAAAACCTAAAAATTTTGCATTTCCCACAGGTCTGCATATATACGAAAAATTATTTAAATTTTGCATATAAAATCAAAGACACCACAAGATTTCAAATAAAACAGGGATATCATTTATGTAGGAAACTTATAGGGTGCTGTTTGAAAAAAAAGTGCGGGTGAATTTTAAGGGTTCGCATACAAAAAAAAATCAGGCATACCCTATATATTTCTTCTTAATAATAGAATCATAGCAGTTGCCCGTCTCAAATATCTAGACACTTGCCCTATTTCAATACCAATATGTCTCTTGGAAATAAATGTTATTACCATTATTATCATTATTAATATTTAATATTATTGAAGGCGACTTATTTCAGAAATATTGAATTTTTGGCCACGTATAATATGGTAATATTTTGGGCTTAATCATCATTTGCAACATAAACAACCAAAATGCAAAAGATATGCATGTCGACCACCACATAGTTTGGTCACAGCAAACCAAAGTTGCAGACGGTTGTTCAAAGAAAATAATTTATTAAAATTACCTGGACACATTATTTTTTATTATATAAACTAAAGGCTAAAAAATATTTATAGAGCTCTTTTATGTTAGCACTATCCATAAATGATCGTAAACATAGAAACAACATTCATAGAATTAAACTTTGTCACCATTTTATTTAAAATATAAAAATTATCATTAACATGAGAAACTTTAAGGATCAATCATCTCAATATCTTCATGATACTGTACTTGCATGTTCAGATATTAACCTAGACACTGCTATTGAAAGAATTAATTATGCCTTAAGTGATGCTGACAATTACTTGAAATTAAACAAGCTCTAATTAAATGTCCTTAAGACTAAAGCCATGATCATTACCTCAAAACATAAATACAAACAGATAGATTTTTCGAATTTAAAAATTACTATTGATAATCAAAACATTGAAATTGTTACTTTCGTAAATTACTTAGGTATACAACTTGATAACTTCTTATTATTTGATAAACATTTTGATTATGTACACAAGAAAATTTCTAAAAAGCTATTCTTTTTTCAAAAGAATTTCTAATTTTCTGTCTGCCGAGATGAGTTTAAAAGTATATCAGTCCATTATACAACCCCACTTTGACTATTGTTCTTCTGTACTATACCTTTTTAACTCAAATCAGCTGTCACAGTTACAAAAGATGCAAAATCGTGGGATGAGAATTATCTTAAGGACGAAAATAATTGGTTATCTGTATCACAAAGACTATATTATCTTAACATGGTGTTTGTTTTTTAAAATAGTGTCAGGTATGGCACCAACGTATTTGCAATGGTTCAGCTATAATAGTGATATATATGCACATCAGACTAGAAAACAATCTATTTATATTTCTAAAACTAACAAGAAAAGTGGCCGTCTGGCCACTAGGGGGAACATTGTCTGTAGCAATGCTACACTGGATGGTCTCCCTGTGCTACGGTATCGTCGTAGACCGTACAGCCAGCGCCCGACCGGGGGTGGGTTGGGGGGAGTGGGGATGGGGGGCATCTTTCCCTTTTCACCTCACACTTGGGGAGTGGGAGGGATGAGGAGCTGCCTTTTCCTGCTTCACCCTGCCCCCTCTCACAGGAGTAAACCTGTTGAAAAATCCGAAACCTAAGGTGTTTGCCGTGCCGAGGGGTGAATGGCTCTGCGAAAGTGAGTCGCAAACGGCTGCCTCCGGATACCTGGCGTCCTCCGGTTGAAACGCAGCCCTTCCGTAATAAGCCTGCTCTGTTACGGTCGAGATGTTTTCAGAGCTTACTCGTGGGACTTATATGGCTGATTTTCCAAATAACCCCCAGGAGGCACCCGCCCTCCTCAAAACGGGTAGTGCTGAGGTAACACTAAAAAATTCCTCAGCAAGCAAGGAGACGGTGGCAAACCTGCCTCGGTTCCTGCTTGTTAAGAGAGTTAATAGCAATTTTGATAAAACCAGCCCCTTTGTTATTTCCAAGACATTGTACGGTCTAATCGGAGAAGCTAAATCAGTTAGAAAAACTAAAGAAGGTCTTGTAGTTGAAACGAAATCGAACAGCCAGTCTAAACGTCTATTAGAAGTTAAAAAGTTCGGAGACTATGAAGTTGATGTTGTAGCGCATAAAACATTGAACTACTGTAAAGGAGTGGTGTTCTGTAGAGATTTCATGAATTGTACCCTTGAAGAAATCTGTGAAGGCTTAAAAAGTGAAGGCGTCATTGAAGTTAGGCGACTGAAAACAAAGATTGACGGAAATCTTGTTGATACTGCCAATCATGTACTAACATTCAACAAACCAACGTTACCCACAGAAATAAAAGCAGCATATTATGTACTAAAACTAAGGCCGTTCATTCCTTTGCCCATTAGATGTTTTAATTGCCAAGAGCTAGGACATGCAGCTATCAAATGCTCTAAGCCTAAAATGTGCACATGCGGTTCTCCACCACATGAAAACACAACGTGTCAAATCCCCAAAAAATGCGTGAACTGTGGAGGTGATCATTCATCAGCTTATAAGGCATGTCCCAAGTATAAACTTGAAGCAGCGATACAGAGGGTGAAAACTATTGAGAAAATTCCGTATGCTGAGGCAAAGAAAAAGATTGAAATTTCTACCCCCACACCCAACGTTACGTATGCTGCAGCAACATCGAAATCATCAAACTTCAGCATTCAAGACGTAATTAAGGACCTACTCCCTCACATTGAATCTGCAATAAAGAACTGTTTTTCTAAAGTTACCCTCAGTGAAAATTTTAAAGCTCCTTCAACCAGCAATCCAATTGCTTCCTTCAGTAGAGAACGCTCAGACTCACTTTCTACTAATATATCGATGGCATCCGAAAAAAGAAAAAAACAAGATGAATCGACTACTGAAGAAGAAGCATCTGCAGGAACAGCACGAGTCCCTGTAGGGACAAAGAAAAGAAGGAGCCAATCTCGAAAAAAGACTCTGTGATACTTTTCATGTGATTTAAGATACTACCTGTGATAACTATTTATTTATTTACTTATTTATTTATCCGTTATTATTTGTCGTGTAATAACTATTTATGCATTTATTTACTTATTTATCTGTTTATTTATTTATTTATTTATTTTTCTGTTTATTTATTCATTTATTTATTTATTTATTTATTTTTACTTATTCTTTTACATATTTATGTATCTCTCTATTTATTTATTAAGATCCCTGTACTCGTCCCCTTATATACTTAGTTCTTATGATCTCTACCCAATAAGTTTTATTCATAACGTCGTATACTCCTCATAAACCGAATGCAGAGTGTCCTCCAATGGAATTGCAATGGCTGCATATCGCACTTAAATGAATTAAGACTGATCATAAGAGAACATGACCCCTTCTGTATTGCATTGCAGGAGACGCATTTTAAACCACAAACCTCTTTTACTCTCCGAGGTTATAACATATACCGAAAGGATGTTGTCCCTGATCACAGAGCTCGTGGAGGCGTGGCAATAATCTTAAAAAGTAACATCGCTTGTAACCAACTGGTTCTGGATACCGAATTACAAGCAGTAGCCGTAAGCATCGAAACTCCCCTAAAGTTAACAATCTGTTGTATTTACTTACCAGATGGTAGGTGGCATCTTGATCAGCTGAATGATATAGTTTCTAATCTTTCGCACCCGCTTCTGATTTTGGGTGACTTTAACGCCCACTCTCCATTATGGGGATCACTCAGGAGAGATATTCGTGGTAGAACAATCGAGTCCCTAATTGATACTTCAGATCTCACGATGCTCAATACAGGTGAAGCTACCAGATTTGATGTACGCTCTGGCAACGCATCTGCCATTGATTTGAGCTTCTGCTCTCCGCAGTTGGCCCATAGATTAACTTGGAGGACCCTTGATGACCTCAATTTCAGTGACCACTTTCCAATCATCATATCAACAGACATTGCGAAAGTGTTCTTTCCATCTCATAGAAAGTGGCTTATCAGGCAGGCGCAGTGGGAGCTTTTTTCCCAAGCTATACGAATCCCTGAATTACCAGATGATCCTGATACTGCAGCAGACACCATTGCTGATGCTATAAGAAGAGCAGCTGAGGATAGTATCCCCAAATCTTCTGGGTCTACGTCAAACAAGGCCGTACCTTGGTGGAACGACGACATTAAAGCCGCTATTAAAAATAAGAAAACTGCTCTTAACAGATTTAGACGCAATCCTACCATTGAAAATATGATCACATTCAAGAAGTTAAGAGCAAAAGCTCGCCGGAAAATCAATGACGCACAAAAAAAGTCTTGGCAAGAATACGTCTCATCAATAACTTCGGACGTCACTTTGAAAGAAGTCTGGAAGAAAATCAATCTGATATCGGGATCACATTCATATAAACCGCCTTCTGCACTGAAGATTAATGGATCTCTGATTGAGGATATTGAGAGTATATGTAACTCTTTTGCTGCACAATTTGGAAAAGCCAGTAGTACTGAAAACTATAGTCCAGCCTTCCGTACTACAAAGATTACATCTGAGAATAACGGAATAAACTTTACCACTAGCGCAGAAATATGCTATAATACCCCCTTTTCTCCCCTACAGCTAGAAAATGCTCTAAGTGGAACTAAGGAGTCAGCCCCGGGCCCAGATGAAATTCCTTATTCTATGATACGCCACCTACCAGATACAGCAAAAGATTCCCTCCTGCAACTATATAATAACGCCTGGGAAAGAGGCATATACCCAAAATCCTGGAAGAAAGCAATCATTATTCCTGTCCTGAAAGAAGGCAAAGACCCAACATCCCCGGAAAGCTATCGCCCAATTTCATTGACGTGTTGCTTGGGTAAAGTTTTTGAGAGAATGATTAACTATCGACTGATGTGGTATCTGGAACACCACAACCGAATCTCGAAACACCAAGTAGGATTCCGGCAAAATCATTCCACTGTTGATGCTCTTGTACATATCGAGAATGCAATTCAGGAGGCATTTCTTCGCAGGCAACACTCGATAGCAGTGATGTTCGATATCGAAAGGGCATTCGACATGACCTGGAGATTTGGAGTTTTGAAACAGTTGTATGACTGGGGCTTAAGAGGGAACCTGCCAACATTGCTTCAAAGTTTCCTAGAGGACAGGTACTTCCAAGTTCAGGTTCGAGATTCGAGATCCTCAATTAGATTACAGGAAAATGGTGTCCCACAAGGTTCAGTTTTGAGTGTCACTTTATTTACTGTTGCCATTAACTTTTTAACAGAAAACATGCCAGACAATATTTACGCAGCGTTGTATGCAGATGATCTCACAATATTATGCAAATCCTCTCTTGGAGATCAGTATAGTAATATACAGAACGAAGTGGATAGATTGAATGAGCTGGCGGAATCTAGAGGATATCGTTTCTCTCCGGATAAAACCTCGTGTATACACTTTTGTAGATTACGGTCTGAACACCCAGAGCCCAATATAACACTCAAGGGGCAACGAATATCACTGAGGGACTCTGTAAATCTTCTAGGTATTATATTCGACTCCAAACTGTACTGGAAACAGCACATAGACTACTTACAAACCCGATGCAGGAAGGCTCTGGGCCTCATCAAGTGCATGGCTCATACCCGATGGGGAGCTGATAGGGAGGTTTTGATCAAGCTATATCAGACGCTAATAGAATCACGCATTAACTATGCAAGTACAGTTTATACTTCTGCACGACCTACCAGAATTAAAGAACTAGATCGAATCCAACTAGCATCAGTTAGAGCTGCTACAGGTGCCTTTCGTACTAGTCCAGCAAGTTCAGTACTTTGTGAAGCTTCCGTAATACCTCTGCGTATTAAATTATGTCAACAGAGCCTTATATATGATGCAAAGATCAAAGCAATGCCTCAACATTTAAATAAAAGCCTTTTTAATAACACCAACGAATTTGCAATGTATCCTACTAGAACTCGTCCAGCGAGAATACGCAGCTTAGAAATTTCAACTAAATACGATATTCCCGTCCACAACATACTTGAACATCCTAAGCAAGAAACCCCTCCATGGTTGCGACCAGAATTAAATATAAACTTCAATTTGTCACATTACTGCAAAAATGAAACTCCACAACAAGTATATAAGTCAGCTTTTATCCAACAGCTTCATCTTTATCAGGACTATCTTGCAATTTACACAGATGGATCGAAAACATCTGGAGGAGTGGGGGCTTCCATCATAGTTGATGGTGCTGCGTATTCATGGACTTTAGACCAGAGAGCGAGTATATATACTGCCGAGTCCTTTGCAATCTGGCAAGCGCTTCTCTTTTTCTCCTTTTCTAACAAAACGAAATGTGTCATAGCCACAGACTCGCTCAGCGTGCTCAAAGCTATGACTAACGCTTTTACAAGAGATCCCTCCATCATTAGGATAATAGAGCAAGTAATAAGTTTGGTCGCGCAAAATAAAACTGTGTCCTTTCTATGGATACCAAGCCACTCGGGTATTCCTGGGAATGAGAAAGCTGACATAATAGCAAGGCAAGCATCCGAATCTGGCATAGTTGATGACGGTATACCTATTCCCCTGAGTGATCAAACTAGATATATCAAAATTAGAAGCAGGGGAATCTGGCAAACAGAATGGGACAGATATGAGGGCCACTTGAAGCTGGTGAAGAGAAATGTGGAAAAGGATAAATATCCAAAGGGTCTAACCCGACAACAACAGGTGTTGTTGTGTAGATTACGCATTGGTCACACCAACATGACGCACCTATACCTCCTTAGTGGAGATGAAATCCCAACATGTCCACACTGTACACAGAGACTCACGGTCGAACATATGTTGATATCTTGCCCTAATTATGCCCTCTACAGACAAAGCGCAAACCTGAGCACTGAGCTCAAAACTGTCCTCTCAACTTGTCCGACAGAATTTAAAAAACTGATAGCGTTTTTACGACAAGCAAATTTGTATTTCAGGATCTGAAAGTGGTCTAAACCCCTTTTATATTGTTTTTATGTCTCTTTTCTGTATATAGGATAAGTTAAGCAGCCAATGACCTTAGCAGTCGACGCTGCCTAATCAACAAAAAAAAAAAAAAAAAAAAAAAAAACAAGAAAAGTAGCATGAATTCATCATTTTTTAAACGATTCAATGATTACAATAATCTTCCAAATACAATAAAATAAAGTTCGTCGCTTAGAATATTTAAACAACAACTATTAAAGTACATAAGGGCCATCTGATAATCTTTAGACTCACAGTTAACTTCTCTCTATTATTGAGGTTTCTAATATTGGCATTGTATATTGGCGTAGTATATATAGTATCAGCATTAATTTAATTATTTTTTAGTTTTAATTTTATTATTTTGGAATAACTAATTTGTATTTTTTTAGGTATCACTACTTTATTTTGTATTAGGGTAATCCTATTTTGAAATAAAGCTTCTTCTTCTTCTTCTATAATATAGGACAATTGTTGCTAAAAATTGAGTTGCTTGTAGTACAGTGTACCTTCTTTATGACACTACTAGTTAAAACATTCCTTCATGTCTCGTTCCATGAAACTATTTTGACATAATAAGCAGCTAGACTGATCGAGACAGTCGTCTAGGAAAATTTTTCTTTTTCATCGCAATTTATATCTCCTGTTGGTTATTAACCCATGTGAAACAAAGATTCGGCAAAACATTCCTATTCAATAAATAACTTAATGGCACAAAAAACGGCTTGGGAATTTCCCTATTGGCCATAAAATTGAATGGAACCTGTTGATTTGATGAACCCGTGTTCCAAAGTCTCGCGCCAAATATTGCGCCGTATTTAAGCAGCAAACAAATGACTTGTTTCAATGTTCACGAGATGAGGACGGCATTCTTGTGGCATCCTGATGCGCGGTTCAATTTTCCCATAAAATCGATAATCTATACATGTGTACATAGGTTGTTGCGATGTGGGAATGTATAGGTTGACATCACTTGTTTATAACTTTACCGAAACTGTACTATGATGCGTGGCGTTCTGTGATTAATACGTTGGACTATCATTTGTTTCTTGGAATATTTCAATGCACTCTTAGTTTTTCGGTAGTCAAGCTGTATAATATGTCTTTGGTTCCCTGATAATATAGTAACTAGTATCTTATATATCAATACTGAATACTCAATACCTTTTTATTCTTCTTACTATACAAAAGTATTAACTAACGTACAATTATGCATATGTTAATAAATATTTTCTTCAAAATTCCAAAAATTTTATTTTTTTTAAATTAGAAGTTATTGATATTTCGAAAACGTAGTAAGCACTATTATTAATAGTTTTTGAATCAAAAATTGGTTTCCATTGATTTTAACTATTTTTTCTTTTTATACTGTATCAAGGTTAATTTGAGTGATATTGCTGCAATTACAAAAGCACAATATATCCAAATACTTCAATATTAAATAATGCGATACAATCAGCCTTCATTCAACAACATGAGGCATCCAAACAACTGGAAAACAAAAAAATGTGGTTCTTCGTGGAATGAAAGTATTTTTGAATCAACTAAAATCTGAGTCATATTGAGAAAAAATAATTAGGATTGAAAATATTTCAATTATAGAGGTACATGATAAGCATATTATAACTGATACGAGAACACAAAAACTAGGACCACAGGTATCTCAGTAAATTGATAAAACATGATATAAAAACAAAAGACATTTAAAAACTGAAATTAATAAATGCATCTAAAGAATAAAAGCAGTTTTTTACTAGTATATTCTTCAATAGGTTGTTCAAAGTCATCCCGTTCCGATTTTTTTATCGTAATACTTGGAAGGGCTTTAAATAGCTTTGTTGACAGGTAGCCTGGGCCATCTTGACACCACTGAGCCTATGATAAGCCGTTATCAGGAAATTTCTTTGCCTAGTGTTATAAATATAAACTTCACCGTATACTATGAACATGTCCTCATGATATTTTATATAATGAAGGTTTACAAGCCTCTCCACAGTACTTACTCTCTGGGTTTTCTGAAACCCAGCCCAGTCATAGCCCTAATGGCTTTTCTCTGAAGGCTAAAGGCTTCCAACGTATACATAGTGACCCAAATCAAGATGCCATAGGTCATGACAGAGTGAAATATTGCATGACAGGCAACGAGTATTTTGGTTTTGGACATTCCATTTAAGGATGGGATTATTTAAGCAAACCAATGTTTGGCTTCTGTTTGAATTTCAACTGCTGAGTAGCCTGACAAATTGATCCAGCTCTCACTGACGTGTCATTTGCAAAAAGAGTGAATTTCTCTTCTGGTCCCAGAAGGGAGCCCTGAGGCACTCCTATATTTAGAACGCCTTTCTCAAAAAATGTTCCAGCAATCCTTACAATCTAAGATCTGTTCTTCAAATAAGAACGAATAGGTACGATCAGAGCTGAAGTTGTGGTATAATTAAGTATAATATTTAAAGAATTATCGTTCAGATTTAAATGTGCAATATTGTAAATTTAGATCAATATAAAATATATTATGAATATATTTTTTAAAGAGGATAAACCAAGTGTCCACCTGTTCCAACCCTAATTCCACCATGTAACACTTTTTAAAAGTGATCTCCAAAACATTAAAGACATAGGTCGAACATTTTCAATATTTCTTGTTTTTTGTCAATTCTGCACCGCAGAATCTGAATCAATTTTCAAGAGCAGTGAAGGTTTTCGTTCACTGTTCAATTATTTCCAAGCTATACCGGACAGGCAGACGATAGACAGTCAGATCGATGAAAATCAGTGATATAGTTTCACTCCTATTTACTAGTGTAGAAATGTCGCTCCAATTTTACTTAACAGCGGTTACTGAGGTTACGCGAACACAAGGTCGTTTGAATCAATTTTTCGTCAAATATTTATTGCTAGATAGGTGCAATTTGGTTTGTTTTCAAGCTAAGCATTCTCAAAATTCTTAATAGAACTTAGAGTCATGTGATGCATTGCTTGTTCTGTGGAATAAATCTACATTTTCTGAAGAATGTGCATTTGCACGAAAACATAGGAACTTCATAAAATAAAATCCTATTGATATATAAACAACTTCTATACTTCTACATCAACCATACTATCCGTATATAATCAATGAATCGCTTTACGTAATCACACATGTCATTAACGAAAGGATTATACCAACATTTACTTTGATCTTGACATTGAAAAGCTTAAACGTTATGGTCGTTGCGAGAAAGTGCAAGGATTGTTTGAATACAATCGATGAATCGATGACGCGCCAAGATCATCATCTTGAATCGTGTGCTTAGGATCACTTATAGATGACAAAAACGATGCATCATGGTAATAACAAATTGAAGATTATTGCAACCAAACATCATTATTTAGATCACTGGTCGCCACAACGTATTCACTGAAAATCGTGTATGCATTGTTTGCAATGGCGTAGATACAGTTTCATTATGGGGGGTATAGACTTGGTGAGTTTTTATTACTGAGTCAGTCGATAACTCCACTACTGTAGAAGATAGCCAAAGGAGTTGTATCAAAAGCTTGTAAGTAGAGACATGCGACATGATTCTTGCCGAGAAAATATTTTAATCTATACAGGATAATTCATAACTACAAACTTACATTTTTTTAAATGAGACACCCTATGTGCCATTCCATATTTATTAGGTGCTGTAACATTATAGAGGGTATTTAAAAATTTACTACCATCTCTATATACAAATATCTGTCAATTGAACGTACTGTATATCAAAAAGTAATGGATCAAAAATTATTCTTTTACATCGCTAGTTAAAAAAAATATGCTCTAGTTTTAACCCATGCTGTAAAAAAAGGTGACAGTGCATATTCATATACAGGGTGAGCTAGAATGCAAAATCTAGATTTTATCTTTTTTAAAGTGTGCTCTACAGGGTGGGCCAATAGTGCGTGGACGGAAGATTGTGGGCTTACTAAAAAATATTTCAAAAATCTGTCGCTTGATCGTAGTAGGAACCCTTAAGGGCTATAACATAAAAATATATTCACTTAAATTTTGACGTTTATACAGGGTGATTCATGTCAAACCTAAATTTTTTTGAATGGAACTCCCTATATATTATTGCACATTTGGATTCCTTGGTCAATTCTAGTGTGACTTTATGTATCATACATGAAACTTTAAGCGAATCGTTTAGGCGTAAATCATAATTTTTGGTATAAATAGGATCCGAATATTGAATTGAATATCGCAGCGATTATAAAACTTAGAAGGCCGTGACTTTACGGTACGACTAAGCATGAAATGCCTCACCTTAGGTCAGACGGCTAAATTTGAATTCTTTTTGTACTTGGAGAAATCAGTAGATTAATTAAGGAATTTTCAATCACAGATAACTTGATTTTTTCAAATGGGAATACCTACTTTGGTTTAAAGAATCAAATGTAAAATTTGATTACCTTTCTAACGATATAGCACTATCGATGTCAATCTTTTTTGGTTTTCATTTTATTTCAAATTTTCAGTCAAATCGGTCTTTTTCGATTTTTCTGCGTGCAAGCGACCTAGCAGGTCATGAAAAATAAACAATGTATACTAGAGATGGAACTGCCAAACAAATTTTCAATGCAAATATCCCTTTTTCTTAGGTGCTCGGATTTCACTTGCGAGTAGTATATTTGATGAAGTTTAAACACAGATTTACTGAGTTAATATAAGTCAGATATGCTGAGGAAATAATTTTACAGACGTGATGCATAATTATCAAGCAGATTTACCCAATAGGCTTTGAAATATTGACAGTTTTCATAACCTGAATTTTTCTATGGAACAACAGATAGATTTATTTGAGTATTAGAAGAATCTTTTAGAAGCGGCCTGCTTGCCTTTAGAATATATAAACAGCGATATCCAGAACGGAGGCAGCCTATAGCCATTTTTTATGTTTTTCGGCAGGTGTTTACGAAAAGTAATACGAAAATGGTGCGAATATGGAAAAAAGGAAATAAAATCCTCATCCGAATGTACTGTTTAAAGCTTTCGGGGCCATCGTCCAATGAATTTGTGGTTCTTGGGTTTTTAGGCCGGCGTCGTTTAGCGTTAAGGCTTGACGTTTCGCCACTACGAGTGGATGGCATCTTCAGAAGCTATTTTACTTCGGCGACTTTCAAAATTTTGGCTGTCGGCCTAAAAACCGAAAAACCACAAATTCATGGATCCTCATTTGGAAGGTCGTTTTGCACAAAAATTAGTTGAAAATATGTATGTGTTATGCTCAGTACCCGAATTCGGGCAGTGCCCGAAAAAAATACGCAGAACTAGTTTTGAGCAAGGAATATTTCCCAACCCGAAATATTAATTTTATACGGCTATTGAGCATTACTAAATAGGCAGAACTAGTATTGCGCATCTTGAAATACACAGAACTAGTTTTGAGCAATTTGAAATGCACAGTACTAGTTCTGTATATTTTGGCATGGTGGCATTTAGGATTGTAGAGGAGGTTTTTTTTTCGATACATTGTTGATACACTTTTTATTGCAGAGACATGAAGGGCAGGTTAGGTTAGGCTCATTCAATATAGTGAGGTAATGTTTTTTTGTCATGAGATTATGTTTTTGTGTACTTGAAGCATCAAGTAGCCGAACTAATTCTGATTTGAATTTAGATTGCATATTTTCCACAAGCAGAAACAAAAACATTCAAAGCAACAACATAAACCTAACATTACTTTTTTAATATAAATGCTGCTGGTCATTCAGTACCACAGAACTAGTTCTGTGCATTTCAAGTTGCGCAAAACTAGTTCTGTGCATTTCAAGATGCGCAAAACTAGTTCTGCCTATTTGGTAATGCTCGATAGCCGTATAAAGCTAATATTTCGGGTTTGGGAAATATTCCTTGCTCAAAACTAGTCCTGCGTATTTTTTTCGGGCATTGCCCGAATTCGGCTATTGAGTGCATATGGACTGATTTCTAAATAATCCATTTAAGATCTTACTTTCTTGAGTAGATAATAACATATTTATCCTTCTTATCCGTTCCAGCTTCTTACATAAAACCCTGCAAAGTAAACTCCCCAGACTTCGACGACTGTGCCTTGGAACATGGCCGAGCAGCATTACCTTACATCGTCAAAGGTGACAGAAAGTACAGCATACCAAAACTGAACCCTTTGAAGCTACCAGCTGTCAATGTGGATGCTGGACAGAACCTGAACATCAAACTTACTGACGTCAGCGCTGAAGGCCTGGAGAAGATCAAATTGGATAGAGTCAAGTGAGTTATTTATTGAGACTATTTTAGACAATTTACACAGTTCAAGAAATTGACCCCAATCTTGTCCAAGGGATAGCTTGATTGGAACAGTCTTTAGATTACGTTTCATAAAAGTTGTGAAAACGAAGTTTCTTAAGGTGTAATAGTTGATCCTTTCAGCTAAAAAAATTATATAAATAAATTATACCGAGTGTTTCCTCATACCTCGCCATCTTTTTCATTTGAAAAGGTGTTTGTATGAAAGGTTTATAATTTTCTCTTGTTATTCAGAATTTGATACGAACAAAAGGAAAACATGATAAAAATCCTGTTTTTCGTATAAAGTTGTCTTTTTTAAACGGAACACCCTGTATATTATATCACGGAAATAAATATGTGTTTCTCTTGTTTTCAGAAATATAGGGTTCGTTCACCTTATTTTGAAAGGTTTTTAAAGTATTTAACTTCAAAGTCTCTAAAATGTGGAAGTTAACCTCAATCCACTATAGCCATGACGGTCGAAAAACAATTGAATGCGGTAATGTTTTGTGTCATTCCGACATTTTGCCGAGGTAAAAAGCATCGCTTTGTTTATAAGCTTACTATAATGAATGGGATGCCAAAAACGAAGAATAACTAAGTAGAAGAATTTACCGAAAGATTCGAAAAATAGATATTGTCACCATTTAGTCACTTATAAGGTCATTAAGAACAACATCGAAAAGATTTTTATACCTTGAGCCAATGTATCATGTTATTGTTAAAAACATACCTACTATACTTTAACCGCTAATTTTCCAGTTGTTCTAATTAAGGTTTACAATTGAAACGAAAAGTTGTGTTTTCGCATGAGTGTATTCGACGTTGAGGGTTAGAAGAGCCCTTCAGAAATAAATATTTTACAATCAACTTATTATTTCAGCGTATGAACATTTTGGAGCATAAATATGTCTAAATCGTTAAGCGAAAAGTAATTTGTACATTTTTTGCATAAAATAAATAAAACATAATAAACCATGTAATATGTTTATAGAAAAAGCTTCATATTGTTTTGACTATCTTCGGCTCTCTTTGCAAAGTCTCACCAAATACTCAAGTCTTCTTGTTTAACAACAAATTAGTGGTTTCGGGAGTTATTTCGAACACCTGGTCGTTTCTGTACTTTAATTAACTGTACAATTAATTTCTAGGATAGATACCAAAGCACGTAAGGTTTTCCTGGACATGCAC
The DNA here is from genome assembly GCA_951848785.1 of Callosobruchus maculatus. Lineage (NCBI taxonomy): Eukaryota > Metazoa > Arthropoda > Insecta > Coleoptera > Chrysomelidae > Callosobruchus > Callosobruchus maculatus. The sequence continues at coordinate 623,838 of CATOUR010000215.1, forward strand.
ATGTCCAAAGTTGAATTAATAGGACAATACGACATCAATGGCAAGATTCTGATCCTCCCCATTCAAGGCAAAGGACCCTGCAACATTACTGCAAGTAAGTAGATTGTTTCTAATAAAATTAGCTTCGCTCATTTCATAGAATAACCTATAATGGAACCCAATTATACATACATTACATATAACATAATATAAAAAAAGCCTGCTCATTGACTTGTCAGCCAAGACTGACCATTGACTGCTCACCTCACGGTGTGAGGAGTAATTATTGGGTTTCTTCCTGCCTGAATTGTTCAACATCCTTTACTAACTAATTTTCCTCTTAAAATAGAAGTTTTTTCCTGATTGTTGATTGAATTTTTGATAAAGGTGTCCCATAATTTTGAAAGGAACTTAACAGTTCAGTCATAACTGTAGAAGGGTTTTTGTTTTCTTTTTCCTTAGTTTCAATATAGACAACCATTTTACGATTTTCCACCAGCTGCGTATTTCTTTTCTTTAGAATACAATATATCAAAATACGTACAAACAAATTTGACATCAGTTTATTGAATACTAAATTCATAATTTGGGGTATATTATGAAAGTCAACGTAATCTCACATCACCTTACCTAATATTCTGGAAATAGTACAATAGGAAAAGGAGTTTTGAGCATTAATGTATTTTTTATTTTGAAAAGAATTACAAATATCTTTTGTTTCAGCCGATGCCAAGTTCCAGTACTCTTTTAACTACATTTTGGAGAAAATTAACGGCGATGAATACATGCGACTCACTGAGAACGATAATCTGGAATTCGAAGTTGGCAGAGCGTACTTCAAGCTGGAAAATTTGTTTAATGGAGACAAAAATTTGGGTAAGAATATTTTATAATTTTTACTATGACTACTTATACTATACGTCTGTTTCTTAATAAGAATCTACATCGTATTTCGTGTACGAAGTTCGTACACAACACTTTATATGTATAGCAATTGCTTTTCAAGAACCTCGATATATCTGGGCGCCGATGAAAAGTTGAGATCTACCTTGGACCTTCTGAAGCATCAATCTTAGTCTCAATTTAAACCATCTTCTTAGGATGCCGTCTCTCTTCGGAGGTTGGCAATCATCAAGACAATTCTAATTTTTGATGTAGCTGCTCTGAAAGGGTCTACTGAACTACAATGGAACCAGTTTCGGAGATTCTTTAATCATGATATGCGCCGTCTCCCAACCGTTCTTTTTCTTTCAATTTTTCCCTGCATCATCAGTCTCAGAATTTCATACCAACTTGCCCTCATCACATGTCCCAAGTATTCAAGTTTTCTTTTTTGAATGTTAAGGATCAGTTCTGGATCTTTTCCTACTCGCAGCAGCTCCTCTCGGTTGGTAATTTTGTCCATCCACGGAATACGGAGCATGCGTCTATATATCCACGTCTCATCTCAGGCATACAGCTTTCATATACTTTCTTTTTTGAGGGTTCAGGCCACAACTCCATATAATAATAAAGAGAATATATAGCATTGTACGGAACGAAGTCTTACGTTTAAATCAAGGTGTCTATTTGACAAGAGTGACCTCATCTTCGTATAAGCTGTTCTTGCGATTTCTATGCGTCTATTTATTTCTGCAATTTGATCATACTCTTCATTTATAATGGTACCCAAGTATTGATATTTTGCAACTCTTTTAATGATGGTGTCAACGTTTGTCGGTTCTTTGTTTAGTGATGTTCATATATTTTGCCTTTTTCATATTCAATGTGATTGCGTATTCATTGCTATATGTATTGATCGGTTCCATGAGGTTTTGCAAGTCGTTCAAAGTGGTTGTAATTATAACAGTATCATCTGCATTCCTGAGATTATATTTATTATATATATTTTTCGCATTTATCACTACTTCGGCTTCCGTATTTGCGAGTGCTTGACTGAAAATTTCTTCCGAGTTGATATTAAACAGTAATGGCGAAAGTACGCATCCCTTTAAACCATAGTACAGAGATTCTTTTAAACCATTAGAAAACATTTCCCCAATCCTTACATGATTTTTTCAGAAAAAAATCGACAAGTTTTTACATTTCCTTTCTTATCAAAAGCCAATTTTTAAGACATTTTTACAATTTTTATAGTGAACTTGTCAAAGCTAAAAATTTTTTGCAATTACTTTTTATCATGAAGCTCAAAATGTACAGAATTCTGTTACTAACACTTTTTCTGTGCACAAAATATGCGAACCCTTGTAGAATTTCAAAATGACCCTTTTGTTTCAGGTGATACTATGAACACCTTTTTGAACGAAAATTGGGAAGAGGTGATCAAAGAGATTGGAGGAGCAATCAGTCAGACGATCAGGACCGTAGCTAGAACCATATCCAGTGGATACTTCAAAAAAGTACCTTACAGAGAATTGTTGATTTTTGAGTAACTGTAAATAAATTTGATCGTTTGTAGGTATTTATAGAGACGAACATGCCAAATATAGTGTTTTGTTGACCATTACTTATTTTTTTGCCCAAAATATCCTGATTGGTGACAAAATGGGGCCAATAGGAAGGTTAGTGATAAGGACCTTCTGTGGACTTGGGAACTCGAGCTAGAACTAATGGATTTAGCTCAGTAACATGTTTCTGCTATCAGGTCGCTTAGCATTCATTATCAAAAACGTTCTTTCTATAAGCTGAGGTAGAAGAAACAGAAAATAGATAAGAAGTTATTTTAGTTGTGTTTCGAGAAAAGCTTCAGTCTTTAGGTACTTCGTTGTAAATTATTTGAGGCTCTATTAATTCGAAAAATAAATCTTTCCTGTGCCCAAAAAAATCGCGGAAAATATGAGAAGGTTCTTATGCCAAAAAAGATAATTTGGAAAAGTCTTTTAATGTTTCTTTTGGAACAGTTTTATGTTGTCGAGGAAGAGAATTCTCTAAAATTCAGAAAAAAATTCATAACTCGGAGACTACAAAAAATTGTATAACATATACAGGGGTGATTCAGATCTTCTAGGTATGTTCTATCTCTGGACTTCCGCTTGACACTATTTTTTTGGGACACCCTGTATACAGCCATAAAAAAATTCATGATACTAGTCCATTGTTAATAAAATTTAATCAAAATTGAAACCCAATTATTATGGATGAAGTCAAACCATTTCTCCAATGTATTATAGCGTTATTACTAAAAAATATCAAAAAATTTGTTAACGGTTCTATTGTTGTTTCTTGAGTAAAATATTTATTTATTCTTAACATGCCAATACTAAGACAATCACGTATGCGGTTCTGGTAGTGCTGACTCGATATTGTAGCTTGAGTATATAGACTGAAAACAGATACCAAATAATTCGAGACAAGGCTTAAACCTCCATATATTAACAATCACATCCAACTCAATATATCAGTACAACCTACAGACAAAAGATCTTTTTGAGACAGTTTTTTATAGAAAGCAGGTATTCTGATCCTAATGACTTGCAAGAACATTCTTTCTTCTGCTATAAGTAACCCCTTTATCCTGGCAATGGAGTTCAATGTGTCGATGATCACTGAAGCTTCCAAATGGTTCTTCAGACTGATAGGAAAAGTCGCCATTTTTGTTTGGTCCTCTTCATGCTTGATAATCAGTCCGACTCTGTCCTTTTCTTCGAAATCTCTGAGTACGTAAGTTAGCAGTTCGCTCAAAGCATCCTGGAAATATAGACTATGTCACTGCCAAGTTTTAGTACAATATTTTTGGTTTTCACCAAAAGAATTTGAAATTTTTAGAAATGTTCAATATTTTTGAAAACTTCGGAATCTGAAATTCTTTAAATTTCTATAGTTCCCAAAACATTCGTAGTTTTCGAGAATTGTAAAATCTGGAACGAGCTGTGAAAATCTGGAAGATCTAAAAAAGAGGCGCAAAATATCTGGAAATCTGGAAAATCTGAGAAATCCAGAAAATCCGGACAATCCGGGTTTAATCAGTGCATCTAATGGGCAAAATGGAAGAGATTGTTTATGTCAAGAATCCTGTCCGTTACATAAAAAATAACCAAGATTTTCATAATTCACAAATTTCACGAAGTTACCATAGTTTTGAAAATCTGGAAAAAACTATGCAAATCTGGCAAATGTAGAAAATTAGGAAGATGTGTAAGACCTGCAAGACCCGGAATACCTGAGAATCTGGAAAAATTTGGAATATCTGGAATATCCGGAATATCTGGAATATCTGGAATATCTGGAATATCTGGAATATCTGGAATATCCGGAATATCTGGAATATCTGGGATATCTGGGATATCTGGGATATCTGGTATATGTGGGATATCTGGAATATCTGGAATATCTGGAATATCTGGAATATCTGGAATATCTGGAATATCTGGAATATCTGGAATATCTGGAATATCCGGAATATCCGGAATATCTGGAAATCTGGAAAATCTGGAAAATCTGGAAATACTGGAAATTCTGCAAGTTCTGGAAATTCTGAAAATTCCGGAAATTCTGGGAAAATTCTTGAAAATCTGGAAAATCTGGAAAATCTGGAAAATCTGGAAAATCTGGAAAATCTGGAAAATCTGGAAAATCTGGAAAATCTGGAAAATCTGGAAAATCTGGAAAATCTGGAAAATCTGGAAAATCTGGAAAATCTGGAAAATCTGGAAAATCTGGAAAATCTGGAAAATCTGGAAAATCTGGAAAATCTGGAAAATCTGGAAAATCTGGAAAATCTGGAAAATCTGGAAAATCTGGAAAATCTGGAAAATCTGGAAAATCTGGAAAATCTGGAAAATCTGGAAAATCTGGAAAATCTGGAAAATCTGGAAAATCTGGAAAATCTGGAAAATCTGGAAAATCTGGAAAATCTGGAAAATCTGGAAAATCTGGAAAATCTGGAAAATCTGGAAAATCTGGAAAATCTGGAAAATCTGGAAAATCTGGAAAATCTGGAAAATCTGGAAAATCTGGAAAATCTGGAAAATCTGGAAAATCTGGAAAATCTGGAAAATCTGGAAAATCTGGAAAATCTGGAAAATCTGGAAAATCTGGAAAACCTGGAAAATCTGGAACATCTGGAACATCTGGAAAATCTGGAAAATCTGGAAAATCTGGAAAATCTGGAAAATCTGGAAAATCTGGAAAATCTGGAAAATCTGGAAAATCTGGAAAATCTGGAAAATCTGGAAAATCTGGAAAATCTGGAAAATCTGGAAAATCTGGAAAATCTGGAAAATCTGGAAAATCTGGAAAATCCGGAAAATCCGGAAAATCGGGAAAATCTGGAAGGTGTGGAAGATCTGGAAAATCTGGAAAATCTGGAAAATCTGGAAAATATGGAAAATATGGAAAATCTGGAAAATATGGAAAATATGGAAAATATGGAAAATATGGAAAATATAGAAAATCTGGAAAATCTGGAAAATCTGGAAAATCTGGTAAATCTTGAGAATCTGGAAGATCCAGAAAATCCAGGAAATCTGGAAAATCTTGAAACTCTGGAAAATTTGGATAATCTTGACAATCAGGGAAGTCAGGAAAATCAGAAAAATCAGAAAAATCTAGAAGATCTGAAATATCTAGAAAATCCGGAGAATCTGGAAAATCCAGACGAATCAGGTTAAAAAAAGAACGGAGAAAGTGGTTTTTTATGTACCTAAAGAACGCTAGCCAGTCTAAAACGAAATCCACACGGAGAATTTTATTCTTATTTTATTCTTTTCAACTGAGCAAATCCTAATGCAAACGCCACTAGTAGAGACTAAAGCATAAATTGCGTATCATAAAATATTTCTGAAATCGTAGATGATCAAAATGTCAATCTCGACAATTATCTGTCCATATAAGGATGTGTTACTTTTCTTAGCTCAGCTCATGTAAAACATACAAACCTTCAGCCAGTCGAAAGTGTCTGTATTCTCTTTTTTCCTCTTGAAAGAGAACAACATCTGTCTGTCCACAATGTTTAACTTTGCTACTTCCTTTTCCGTTTCTTCGAATTTGACAAAATACTGGAACTCCACTCTTTCCTTAGAGAAAAATGGGTAGGTAACTTGCAAACTGTTGAAACATGAGGATTTACTGCAGTGCTGATGAACCCTTATTGTCTCTACAACTCGTTGAAGATGTCTGTGAAGGATAAAAAGTGATAAGACATTTTGGAACAAAAGGTTAAGATATAACGCGAACTTGTTATGCAAATGTGAAGCGAAATCGCCGAAGGCTATCGACACAGGCCGAACAGCCTAAGAATGAACAGTTCATAGGACCACAGTCACGAAAGCCTTTCAAATTTCTGGATATCTTTTCTAAATGTTAATTTCTTACCTGTATATATTTAAGTCCTCCTTACTCAACTGATCGTCATTGAATACTATTTTCGAGTTGATCACAAAATCGGCTATTTTGATTTCTTCTGATGTCCTAAACGCCCTAGTTGCGTACATGTGTAAAATGGCGGAAGCGTTGAAATGGTTCAAGAAATCCAGGAAAAACTCCATCATGCTTATTAAAATTGAACTATATTTTTTCCTAGTAGTCACAATGGTCAAACTGATAGAACGAAACACCTTCAATGCTTTTAGTAAATGAAATTACTTTATAATGAGTTTAGGTAGCTTTGATATTTGCGGTATAGTCCAGGAAAATTATACAAACATTTAGCACTACCGCTGTTAAGATTTGCTGACAAACTACCCTTATTGCTGCTTCTCAGGAATAACTAGTAAATCTATTAAATATCTTAGAGCAACACAATGCAGCATATAGTCTTGATATTAACTACAACAAGACGAAGGTTATGATCGTAGACAGAGAGCACGATAATCATCGTGGAATGAAGTCAGTAGGCCGTTGCCAAGTAGCTCAAAATTTTGTGTACCTTGGTTCTTTGATCGACAATTCGGGTGGCTACGAAAACGAACAGGCACTGGTGGCCATGACGAAGCTCACTAAAATATGGCATCACCATAACATCACTAAAGCTACCAAAATGTCGCTGGTTCAGTCTCTTGTCTTCTCTATATTTTGAACTGTTGAAAAGGCAGAACCAGCTCGCATGGATGCTTTTGAAATGTGGACGTGGAGGAGAATGCTGACAGTTCCTTATACCTCCCATCGAACTAACGTCTCCATACTGGATGAGCTCGGTAACCCAAAGAGGCTATTCTCCATTGTGTCGACGAGAATGCATACATTCTTCGGACATATTCACAGATGCGATAATATGGAGAAACTTGTAGTTCAGGGTCATGCCCCGAGTGGGCGGCGCCGTGGCCGTTCCCCTACACGCTTGGTGGATACGACAAAACAGTCACTGGATATGAGTATCAAGAGCGCCACTGAACTGACAGTAAATAGCGAACGATGGCGAGCTACAATAGTTTCTAAAACTATTGATGGTATTCGTATCGCTCTAGCAACGACTTAACGCATTTTACGAATTCACAACATGTCTGTTACCAGTCACTATCACTGGCTTGATGCCTTACCACCAGCCTCTTTCACAACGACAGGTAGTTGATGACCCCATGTCCTAGCGAAACCTGCCTTTTAAGCTCTGCTTGACACTTTTGTTGCACTCTGAACCTCTATAAGTCTGCTGCTTCTTTTTATAAAACGATTGATCTCCACATGACCAAATATTGACAAAAAAGCTGAATTGGAGCTCAAACAGTAAGTGAAGGTCATGTCGTTATTTCAATTTATATGTAGAGAGGATGACAGCCCTTATGTCATTGGATGTGGGGTACTGGGGAACGTAAAACAATATAACAGTCATATGTCATTGTTATAGTCATTCCAACAACTCAAACAGATCAACAGAAATATAATTTACCTGAAAGCTACGTATTGCCGAAAATGTAACAAACTGGTAAATTATTTCATTTAAAATTATTAATTTTACTGGACTAATAGTACCGATGATCAGTACTGTCACTAATTTGAATTTAACAATTTGTGCAGATAACAGATTACCGGCCTGACCAGTTCAAAATGAAGTACTTTTCTGTAGACCGACCAATCAAATTCCAGAACTTGAGACGTTGGCATAATATTCTAGACAATGTGTGGTTAATGGTCATTTATTTTCTAGATTTTTGTCAAAGAAAATATTCCTTTGCTAGATAAGACCTTTTGTAGGTTTTGTTGACATTATGCTTATTATACAGGGTTCTAGAAAGGTTTGGAAACGAAAATTATTATTGAGGAAGGCAAAAAATGTATAGTGTACAGCGTGACGGTGTTAATATCAAATCAGGCTGTTGTTTTGAGCTTAAGCCTCAGATACAGAAAATCAAAAATTTTCAGCCCCTCAGATATCCATGTTTACCCCAAATATCTGAAACCGTTATCTGGCTTCCTATCAGGACGAAAACTTGTATGGTGTATAGCGTGACGGTGTTAATATCAAATCCGGCTGTTGGCTTGAGCTTTTTCAATTAGAACACCTTACATATCTCTCTCTTATGGGCACAAGCCTTGAGCATATAGACGTAAACCAATGAAGAATTTCATTATGGCGTCCAGTCGCCATCTTGAAAGTTTCATCTGTCAATTTTACTCCAAGATATGGTATTCATGCATCAATTTTATTATCCCAATGTTTAGTTTTTGAATTCACCCATTCAAAGAATAAGAAGGGGAATATTAAAAAAGCACAGTACATAAAAGTTATACAAAAAATAAATAAAAAGGAAATTTAGAGAAAATTTGTATATAAAACTAATTCATTAAATCATGTTTTAAACAGGGCTTGAGACGATTAAGTGATTGATTACATATCTCATTTCTTCCTTGAATTTTGATGTAGCAACACATAATAATCTGACCAATGAATCATACCCAAGTATATTTCAACTATTTTGCATTGCTTGAAAATTTTATAAAATGACACCTGAAGGCATTACGCGCTGGGTAAAATTAGAATGAAATTTTACAGCCTTTTGATCTAAAAATAAACGATGGGAAGTTCAATGTAACACGTTCAACAGTTGTGTATAAGAGAAATAAAATCCAAAATAACTGTAGAAATGAAAAGCATTTTTAAATTTCTTTGACATAATGAGTTTTATGATTAGTGTAGTTTTAAGTAGTTTGTTTATTAACGGTTGCAATAGCGAAAGTGTACAGCAAAAGCAGATTTATAAAATTGGTATGTATTATAGCAGTAGAAATATTTGCATACTGATTTAGACTAAATTGGATGATATTAGCATTAGAAATAGTGTTTGGAGTTCTGTTGTTATAAGTTTGAGTTTTAAGAGATACGTTTCTTTGGTAACAGTCTCAACATCGAAAACAAGATTATTAAATTTGTATTTATAATTATATTAGTTGATACGTTTCTAGTAGTAAAAATTCATTTTGTAGTTGTTTTGCTGTAATTTTGAATTTAGGTGTCTATAGATAAAACAGGTTATTTGATATGCGTCTGCCATATGGTTGGATAGTTAATGTTGCTACTAACTACTAATCTGTTGGCATCAATATTATGAATTCCTGTTAAAAGTTATAAATCTATGACCTATATCCTATAATATTAAAATGCCTCCTTAAAATAGTCGTGTTATCTGTATACATTATTTTCTAGTACTCATATATAATCTCTTATTAACTAGATTAGAAACTTTAAATTAATAAATACTGCGTCGTTTTAACAAAAGCTGAACAATTTTTTGACGTTCAAGTTATGTTTTGGCACCTTTAAAAGAAATGCTAGTGGTAAAATGAATTTTCCTGCTATTTTTTTTTAGGTGGAATCTTTAGCAACGTAGATCATGGTATCGCCTTCGAAATAGCAGCATTTTCTGCTAATAATAAGTACCCATGGTCAGAGATAGAACTGGTACCATCAACTCACAATGTGAAATACCATGATGCACTGAAAGCCTACTCTACTACCTGTGATCTACTGAGGGATGGTGTGGCAGGTAGGTTTTTAGAATTTGCCAGGTATTGATCTTCTTACTGTGACAATTTTTTGAAATTCTATATTGCGGACAAACATTAACAGTCACTGAAAAGTCGTATGAATTGTATTATAACAGTTCTCTGAATACCTCGCAAGTACACTAGCTTCTACAAAGTTTTAGCATGTCGTTAGCCTGGTTTCCAGGCTCCACAGCCTTTCAAGCAATAGAAAAATGTTTTCTTAATCCAACTAGTGACTCTGATGATGCTGACTATATTATGCTACTATTTTTAATGAAAATTCCAGGACTCTTCGGCCCTAGCTCTGAGTTTTCGTCAACTTATATACAGTCAATATGCGATGCTAAAGAAATTCCTCATATAGAAACTCACTGTAACTTCAACATCAAGAGAAACGACAGCTTGGTTAATCTTCATCCACATCCAAAAAGTTTGTCTAATCTTTTTCTGGATATCGTGGAAGCCTATGGTTGGCAGAAAATAGTCATAATGTATGACAATGATGACAGTCTATTAGGAGTGAGAACTCTTCTTGGACTCAACAAAAAGGAGAAGATTGTAGGTAAGTAAATAATGGGATTTACCCTTTTTGAATAAAATTGAAGTAGATATTTTTAATTTACATGTATATTTCTGAACACAACACCCATTTCTAAGAGTGTGCCTCAATTATAGATAAAATAAAAAATTGACAAATACAAACCGATAATTTTACGTGATGTAGATACCATATAAGGTCAAAAAATAAATTTCAAATTCTAAATCGCGATGGAATACTTGCCCTCCAACTACCTACTCACACCATCCAGTTCAATAGCTTCCTTGAGTGATGTTATATCGCTTGCTTTGCAGTTCATAGTTGTCCAAAGTGACGGTCATGACCCTAGGGCCCATTTCACCGGTCCTTGATATCTGTCAGATAGCCTATTTGTCAGATAGGCCTATACTATTTATATAGAGTTTTCTGACAGGTAGGCTATCTGACACTTATCAGGAACACTAATCACACTATTAACTACTAAAGTCTGATTCTCTCACATTGTTGACTCAGTTGTTACCATTACAGTAATAAAACAGCTGGAAACACAAGATAGTGGCAACTTCAGACCAGCACTAACTACTATCAAAGCTACTGGTAACACCGAATTTGTTCTTGCTTGTTCTATGGACATAATGGAAGACGTTCTTAAACAATTACAGCAAGTGGGCATGATGACAGACATCTACAGCTACATTATCACAAATCTAGATGTACAGACCTTAGATTTATCTCCATATCAGTACGCTGGAACCAATATTACTTTGGTAAGTCAAAACGAAGAGCTGATGGCCAGTCTAAAGCCAACCAGTAAATGAAAAGAGTGAATAATAAGCGCTCTAGCCTCATATCGCACTAATCTCTAGCTCCCTAGTTAGCGTTATATCCCACTAGCTCCGGGCACCCTTGCTACCTTATTTGCTTGTCCCCAGACCTCCTTCTAAGCTCATTAGCTCCTTAGTTCCTCAGCCTATTATACCTTAGCCCCTTTATGTCTTAGAGTAGTAGGTTCTTGGCTCCTTAGCTTTTCAGCCCCTTAGTCGCACCCGTTGGGTCCTTAGTCCCTTAGCCCCTTAACCCCTAAACTCTCAACCCTTCAGCTCCTTGGTCTCTCAGATTCTTAGGTCCTCAGCCACTATTTCCTTATCCCCCTTGAACCTCGTAACCCCTAAGTCCCGTAGAGTCTTAGTTCATTAGCACCTTAACCACTTAGCCCCATAACCCCTTAGCTCCTTAGCCTCTCAGCCCATTTGTCCCTTTGACTCTTAGGTCCTTAGCGCCTCAACACCTTAGCATCTTAGCCCCTTAGTCTCTCAGCATTACTTCATCCCTTAGACTCTTAGGTTCTTAGCTCCTGAACCCCTTAGCCCCTTAACCCCTCAGCTCCTTTGCAGCTCAGCTTCTTCGTCCCTCAGCCCATTTGTCCCTTAGACTCTTAGGTCCTTAGCGCCTTACCACGTTAGCATCCTAGCCCTTAGTCTCTCAGCCTTTCAGCTACTTACTCCCTTAGACTCTGAGGTCCTTAGCTCCTGAACCCCTCAGCCCCATAAGCCCTCAGCTCCTTTGTACCTCAGCCTCTTAGTCCAACAGTCTTTAAGACACTTAGACCCTTAACCTCTTATACCATTAGACCCTTGTCCCCTCAATGTCTTAGCCCTTAGCCCCATTACTTCATCCCATTATGCACTTAGACTCTTCGTCCCTTAGTTCATGGCCCCTTATTCCCTCCCCCTATTTCCCTAGCCCCTATTCTGCTAGCCTCCTGTTCCAGTATCACTATCAGCTCATATTACCTAGTGCCTTATACTCTAGTCACCCGTTCCACTAGCCCTATTCCCCTAGACCCCTAGCCCCTAACCCACTCACCCCCTGGCCACCGAGTCCCTTATCTTCCTAGCCTTAGCTGTGGATAATTTGTTGAAAAAATATTGCATACATGTATGTATTTAATACATTAGCTGCATTAGGATTTATGAGTTCTTCTTGTGGTAGGCTAGGATCATAGACCCTGAGGATACTGAAGTTATGCAACTAGCAGAGTCCATCTACAAGTTTAGAAAGACTAGAGACGCGAGTATCGAAGATGAAGTGTTATTTCCTTCTTGGAAAATGAGATACGAGACAGCCCTAATCGCTGATGCAGTCCAATTGTTCTATGAGACACTTTACGATCTGACTATTGATAAGAAGAAATCCATCACTGCTACTCCTTTGTCCTGTCATGAAGACAGCAGTTGGAATGAGGGATATACTATAACTAATTCAATGAAAACTGTAAGTCTATCAAGCCTATGCAGAAAAAATCAGAAAGAGTTAGTAACGAAAATGATTTCCACTTCACTCAAGGACATCTCAATCAAGTACGGTGGCCATAGCCCACGACAGCTCTGTTTTGATCTTTCGGATTTTATCAGGCAGATGTAGAGGCACCTTGTACATGATCACTTCTATCAAAATTGCCCTTTACTCAGGCACTACACATGGGTTACCCGTGTGAGAGCGGGTTAGAATAGCTCCCATCGTATATCCTGTGTGTCGTAAAAGGCGACTAAAAGGAACCGAACTACTGTCGGTATAAACAGTAACCTCTTCTCAACCAACAGCTTTGGGTGGACGAGTTGAGAAGAGTCAGGACACCTTCTTGTCCTTGCGGTGAGAAATTGCCCCTAAAGGTGGATGAATCAGTAAATACCATCTGATCAACGGCATGAGGATGCAGAAAGCAAATGGGAAACTACTGCATTAGAGATCTTAAAGATATTCCAAGTGAAACTCGTAAAATGAGTAAATGCATTTTACGAGTTCACAACATATCTGTTAAGACATTGTGACTATGATGTTGACACATGGGTTAATTGTTTAAATTTATTTTTAAGTTTAAAACGTAAAAATGGGTAAAAAATTAAATTAATTGTAGATTTGATACCATTTTTTTAAACCTGAAAAATATGATAAAATTGTACAAAAAGTTGTTTTTAGTGATTTTTTTTACTAAAATTTGGAAAAAATTAGTATTAGTAAATTTTGACTGCCTGATGCGATTCAGGACTTGTTCCAAGCAAGGCTGGCAACAAGGATTGTGATATTTTTGAGATCTCTTTGTATAAAGTGAAAATCATGTTCTTCATGTTTCCCCAAAGGAAACCACTCAAGTGTTAATTCAATCTAAGGTAGAATATTAGCCCTCGAAATAGTTGTTTCTGTTGCTCTCACAAAGAGAAAGTGTCTACCTAGCAAGATAGATCGCCTGGCTTTCAATTAAATTTATATATAGAAATTCTCGTTTATTTCAAAATTAGTCGTAATGAAAAAGCCTATTTCGTCCATGATTTTAGTGCTACATAAACAAATTGCGTGTCATTAGACAGGAAACATCCTGATAAACATTAAGCTGTGTTTATAAGTAGGCGCTAATGCTTTTTCCCATATTATTTTCAAGTAACCAAAAGAAGTGCATTACAATTTTTTTTTAAGTTTGGTGGATTTTTTTAGCCTTACAAATTGTCTGATATTATTTTTTTGCCTTAGTTGATATGCCCAGTCACTCCCCTATAAGATGGGTCCAAGAACTTGTGAATCGCTCGATAAATAATCAAGATATGGCGTTACAACTGCGTGAACACATGGCGCTGTGATACAGAAGTCATAATACAAAAAGGCCTATTCTGTCGAAAATTTTCGTGCTACATACACGAATTGCATGTGGTTAGACAGGAAACATCCTGCTAAACATTCAGCTGTCTTAATAAATAGGCACTAATACGGCTTTTTTCAAATTATTTGTAAGTAACCCAAGTGAGTGCATTTCAAAAAAAAAGTTCAGCTTGGTGAATTTTTTTAGCCTTATAAATTGTCAGGTATTATCCTTTTTTGCTTTAGTTGATATGCCCAGTTATTCTCCTATAAAATGAGTCCAAAATGTCGTGAATCGGTCGATAAATAATCAAGCTATGGCGCTACAACTGCGCGAACCCATGGAGGCGTGATACAGAAATTGAAAATGTAATAAAAAATTAATCAAAAGGTTGACCCTTTTTTTTCGCATTTTTCCTCGATAACTTTAATTGTATTTTCATACCTCAAAGTTTGCCGACATGATGGTGGAACACATTGTGTAGTATAAAAAATGTTTATTCTGTTTACTTTCAGAAAACCGTCAAGGGCCTGACAGGGCTCGTAAGGTTCGATATTGAAGGTTTTCGAACTGACTTCAATGTGGATATTATGGAACTCTCTCAAGGTGGGCTAATCAATGTTGGTCAATGGAACTCTTTACGAAGATCTCTAAATACATACAGACCAGAGAAGATATCTACTAGAACTGGCGCTGATGACCTCTTCAACAGGACTTTCACTGTAATCATCACAATCGTAAGCATCCTATTTTCGAGCTATGGCCTTAATTGGAAATGTTGAGATTTGCAGGAGTAAGGTCAGCAGAGAGAAAAATGGATGTTGGGGTCCCACAAGGGTCAACACTGGGACTAACACGGTTCCTGGTATGCATCAACGATTTACCAGTTCCTGGAGCAGACTATGCTCTCTTTGCTGATGACGCAACTATGTCATTCACTTCTAATAGAATAGAATAGAATTTATTGTCTTGTCATCATTATACAATGATATCAGACTATATAAGCAAAAAATAAAATAGTGTACAGAGATAATATATAAAAATAGACGAAAAATAACAAAAATACAAAACAAGTCATTACAGGCATTTAAAAGATCAGCGTGCATATTCAGACACAGCCTAAACACTAAAATATAAAATAAAAACACGAAATTATAAGCTCAGGTTGAAAAAAAATCACTTATATAGAATATGGGCACATGTTCACTAGATATCCTCTCAGGTGGTTTTTTATGGCGTTTCTATTGGTTGACCTTCTAAATAGCTTCTAATAACTTAATAGTACCATGGAAACGAGTCCTGGCCCAGAATAGAGCAGAAAGATGACTCTGGTTAAAAAAACTGCTTCTCAACATAGACAAAACTAAAACAATTGTGTTTTCCATGCGAGACCATACAGATACAGAACAGAGTGGGGTTTCAGTGAGTTTTTGGGTTGGTACCTAGACCCAAGGCTACAGTGGGGTGCACATATTGAGACGGTGGCTGGCAAGAAGCTGGGTAAGAACTTATTTCTTTCGCGCAGCTTGAGAGCCTGTGTTTCAAAGGAAGTTTTAGGAACTGCTTATTATGCCTTATTTCACTCCCACCTCTCTTACGCCATCCTGGCTTGGGGAACTCTTCTGGTTCCCACAGATTGTTTGGCTTCAGCGGAAATACATAAGAGTGATAAGTGACCTTTCATATCGAGAGGACTGTAGAGCTTCTTTTGGGGTACTGGGGAAACTCACCTTGCCTTATCAGTATGTTCTGGAGAATTGTTTGTTTGTTAATAGTAATATGGGATCATTTAGAACCCATGGGGCCCTTCATAACTATGAAACCCGATCCAGAAATGATCTGGTGCCTTCTTATAGATAACTGCGGAGATGTCTGAATGGCCCAGGGCTTTGGTCAATAAAATTTTATTATATATTATCCCTTGGCATAACAAAACGTCCTTATGATAGGCTTAAAGATAAATATTAAAAGTCTGTTACTTGATAATAGTTTACATTCAATTCAAGAATATTTGAACTACAAGTATGTATGTCTTTCTTAAATGTAAAAGATGTGTGTATTAGTAAGTATTTTATCTTAGTGTCTTTTTGATCAGCATTAATTATGTTTTTTTTTATCAGAGTCAACCTTATGGCATGCTAACCGAAACAACCACCCAGCTGGTGGGCAATGACCGTTTTGAAGGGTTCTGCATAGACGTAATTCGAGAACTGTCAAGTATATTGGGCTTCAACTACACTTTTGTGATTCAAGATGATGGAGCAAATGGAGTCTTCAATCCCACCACTGGTCAATGGAATGGAATGATTCGAGAAGTTATGGAAGGTGTAAGCCAGATTTAAGTTCACAATTTAATCACTGTTTTGTACGAGTATGTCCACAAATCTCACAAGGGTCTGTTGAGACTTCAAAAGAATTTGCAATGAACGATGATATAGCTTTGGGAGAGATGGAAGGTTTTTACAGTCCTAGGGAGTTCTAGAAGTGTTGAAAGATTCTGATAATCTGGCAAAGTTGACCAAATTTAAGCTATATAGTTGATAAATGTCGAGTAATTAACTATTTTATTTAACCTACTATTACGGGCTAAAACTCTCTGAAATGTTTGTGTTAATATAAGTATGGTTAACTAATACTTATGTGCTAACTGTTTTCAGCGAGCTGATCTAGCCATAACGGATCTAACAGTAACTTCTGAAAGAGAAACAGCTGTGGATTTCACGATGCCTTTCATGAACCTAGGTAATGATATTTGCTTTCATATTATCACCAGAACCACCACCACCGATTTTCTACAATCCAAAATTTTTGAAAAAAATTGAAAACCTTTACTTGGCTCTCTATCAAGATAAAACATCGTGTTCTGGATAACTTGAGGGTGTTGATTACAAATTCTGTCACAGTTTTGAGTTTCAGTATCGTTTGAAGAAAATCAAAAATTTCAGATCTTTCAAATCCTCATAGTTGCCTAAAAAATCGAAAATCTTTATTTGGCTTCCTATTTTAATCAAACATCGTGTTTTGGATAATTTGAGGATGCTGATTACAAATCCGGTTACAGTTATGAGTTTCAGTACCGGTTGAAGAAAATCAGAAATTTCAGATCTTTCAAATCCTCAGGTTGGCCTAAAAAATCGTAAATCTTTATTTGGCTTCCTATTAAGAAGAAGCATCGTGTTTTGGATAATTTGAGGATGCTGGTTACAAATCCAGTACTACTACAGTTTTGAGTTTCAGTATCGTTTGAAGAAAATCAAATATTTCAAATCCTCATCAGGTTTGCCTAAAAAATCGAAAACCTTTATTCGGCTTCCTATTAAGAAGAAGCATCGTGTTTTGGATAATTTGAGGATGCTGATTACAAATCCAGTACTACAGTTTTGAGTTTCAGTATCGTTTGAATAAAATTCAAAAAGCTCAGATTTTTCAAATCCACAGGTTTGCCTAAATATTCGAAAATCTTTATTTGGCTTCCTATTAAGATGAAACATCATGTTTTGGATAACTTGAGGATGCTGATTACAAATTGGGCCACAGTATTGAGTTTCAGTATCGTTTGAAGAAAATCAAAAATTTCAGATCTTTCAAATCCTCAGGTTTGCCTGAAAAATCGAAAATCTTTATTTGGCTTCCTACGAAGATGAAACATCATGTTTTGGATAATTTGAGGATACTAATTACAAATCCGGTTACAGTTTTGAGTTTCAGTGTCGCTTAAAGAAAATCAAAAATTTCAGATCTTTCAAATCCTCAGGTTTGCCTAAAAAATCGAAGACCTTCATTTGGTTTCCTTTTAAGATGATGCATCGTATTTTGGATAATTTGAGGGTGCTGATTACAAATCCGGTTACAGTTTTGAGTTTAAGTATCGTTTGAAGAAAATAAAAAATTTCAGATCTTTCAAATCCTCAGGTTAGCCTAAAAAATCGAAAACCTTTATGTGGTTTTCTATTTAACACGAAACCTCGTATTTTGGATAATTTGAGGGTGCTGATTACAAATCCGGTCGCAGTTTTCAGCTCAAGTATCATTTGACAAAAATCAAAAGTTTCAGATCTTTCAAATCCTCAGGTTTGCCTAAAAAATTGAAAACCTTTATTTGAGCCATTTGATGGTACTGATTACAAATCTGGCCGCACTCATAACTATCAATTTTTCAACCTCTAATATCAAATGAAGAAAAGCATTAACTTTAAAAATGACCTGTTTAAGTGGAAAATATGCATACTAATTTCCTATTTAATTCAGGTATAAGTATCTTGTACAAAAAGCCAGAACCTGTCCCTCCGAGCCTCTTCATGTTCGTATCCCCATTCTCAGCGATGGTGTGGATAATGCTGGGCGTATCATACTTCATAGTATCTATCTGCATCTTCATCATGGGAAGACTAGCGCCAGCCGAGTGGCAGAATCCTTATCCCTGCGTGGAAGAGCCAGAGTTTCTAGTGAACCAGTTCTCAATCAGAAACGCGCTATGGTTCACTATGGGTGCTCTGATGCAACAGGGATCTGAGCTGGCTCCTATGTAAGTACTACACGAAATTGTAGTTAAGTGGACACATAATATCTATATTTATGATACATCGTTTGCTAGAAAACGTGTCATGTGTTAGTCAATAGGCGGGGCTTAAATACTTGAACCACCCCGGCACCCCAGTCCGGCACATACTAATAAAGTCCCAGAACTGTTTTCATCATGCGCCGCCAATTTGTGATTCTAGAATCGATGATTGGTTGGTACGCTGGCGGACCAACCAATCACCGTTTTTAGAACTGTAAAATGGGCGGGGCATGATGAAAACAATTCTGGGACAGTGATAGAACCGTAATTTGGAACAGCCCTTTCGAAATAAATGGTTTACGACTAAGTGTAAAACTAGCTAATTTTAGTGTGTTACTAAGGGCCGGTTTCTCAATGTCCAGTTAAAGTGTCAGATAGGTATCTGTCAGATAGCTTTGCTATGGATACAACTGTCAGATAAGATTTACGTGATTTCGTAAGTTTAGCCTTCAATAGTTTAAAAATTTATCTAACAGTTGCTGTTATCTTGCAGATAAATATTTAACTGGACATTGACAAACCGGTCCTAAGTCGTTAATATTCTTCTTGGTTTTCTTAGGAAGCGAGATTTATAACTTTCGGGTTGTTTCTTGGTTATTCCTTCCTCTGGTTGAATTGTGAAATAAAACACAAATTTGCTTTTCCTACGACGTTTCGTCTAGGTACCTAGACTTCATCAGCGATATTATTTGTAACAAAAATATATTTTTTTTAAATCCACTCCCCCAAATATACCCCAGCCTACTTTTGGCCTAGTTTTTTCGACTATAGGAGATACATATTATATCTAATAATATTCAGACATTTTTTATTGGTTACCTTAGAAAAAGTTCGAGAAGTAGCCTAAGTTGCCCCTAAGGTAACAGATAAAACTGCCTAAATATTATTATAATATACTAATGAAGTTTTAATATATCTGTGACTATATTTGTAACAAAAATATTTTTTTTAAATCCACCCCCTCCCCCAAATGTCCATAGATTACTTTTGGTCTAGTTTTTTCGATTATGAGAGATACATAAAAATTTAATTAGTATATTATAATAATATTTAGGCATTTTTATCTGTTACCTTAGGAGCAACTTAGGCTACTTCTCGAACTTTTTCTAAGGTAACCAATAAAAAATGTCTGAATATTATTATAATATGTATCTCCTATAGTCGAAAAAACTAGGCTTAAAATAGCCTGAGGTATATTTGGGGGATTGGTTTTAAAAAATATATATATTTTTGTTACAAATATAATTGCTGATGAAGTCTAGGTACCTAGACGAAACGTCCTAGGAAAAGCAAATTTGTGTTTTATTTCACAATTCAACCAGACGAAGGAATGACCAAGGAACAACCCGTAAATAAATCCTTAATATGGACTGATAGTATCAAAACACGTTGAAAATTGCAACCTTGTACACCTTGGTGATTGAGCTTGAGTTTAGGAGCCTTCCTCTCATATTTCGAATGCTTTCTCGAGGTATTTTTCTGCAAACTTCTGTAATAGTCTGATTTAAGTCACCTTCCGTCAAGCTTTTGGGGATCAACATCAACAATAACACGTCCTAGTACGACCACGTCATCTGTATTGCTAAAACGGCATCCTAGAAGCTTGAAGTTTTGTTCCGCTGTAGGAAGCTGTATACACCAAAGTAAGGGACTAAATAGAGTGCGGTAAGGTAAGAGGTAACGTAAGACGTAAGGTAATAAACCTGTGGAATCAGATGAGAGTGTTGCGTGAGCTCTTACGTTACGACTATAAACACTCTCATCTGATTCCACAGGTTTATTTTCTTACGTCTTACGTTACCCCTTACCTTACCGCACTCTAATTTGTACTTAACTACTGCTGCTCTACAAGGCACAGATCCGACCATAGTTGGCGTATTGCTCCATGTGTGGGGATGCGCTCCGGAGCACTCTCTGAAGCTTCTAGACACTATCCAGAAAAGAGAAATTAGACTGGTCGATACTCCTAACCTCACAAAGGGCCTCCACAGCCTAGAACATCTAAAAAGGGTGGCTGACCAGATTCCATCACGGACAATGTTTGAGTGAGCTCTCCCAGATAATAACACCAAAGGCCATCCAAATGAGGAACACTAGAGAAGCTCTGTGAGCTCATCCTTATCAGGTCGAGGTCCCTACTTCCCGACCCAGACTCCTCCAGCTCCAGCTGCCGGGAATTTATTTTCCGGCGGCTACAACCAGCAGCGTTTCAAATCTAACGTGCACCGACACTATCCTCTCGCAGCGCTTCAACAGCGCCATAAGCTTTCAGCCTTTACGGTCAGCCGACCATAAAAAAACGCTCAGCAAGAGAATGAATACGAATTGGTTTTATGGGCTGAGAAAGAAATCAAAAGAGTTAGATCAGGCGGTCAGAGTGGCAATTCCATTGCACCTTGGCGAACTACTGATCACAACATCTAAATCATTGCTCCTTTGATTAAGTATTAGATGTAAAGGCATAAATTTAATGTTGTTTCCAGATCAATTTCAACAAGAGCAGCATCAGGAGTATGGTGGTTATTCGTTCTGATCATGGTGTCATCCTACACAGCTAATCTTGCTGCGTTTCTGACAGTGGAGACGCTTGTGACTTCTTTCAAGGACATTGAAGAACTTGCCTCACAGAATGAAATCAAATTTGGCGCCAAAAAGGGTGGAGCCACTGCTAACTACTTTAGAGTAAGCTGGAAAGTACTCAAATAATGATGACTATACATTGATATCAAATACCAAATTATTTTAGGCTTTGAACTACACCGTATAATAATCAGCAGTCATTTTTTTAAACTTAGACATACATACAGGGTGGGCCAATAGTGCGTGGACGGAGGATTGTGGGCTTAATAAAAAATATTTCAAAAATCTGTCACTTAACTATGGTAGAGACCCTTAAGGGCTATAACGTAAAAATATTTTCACTTAAATTTTGACGTTTATACAGGGTGATTCATATCAAACATACATTTATTTAAATGGAACCCGCTATATATTATTGCATATTTGGATTCCTTGGTCAATTCTAGTGTGACTTTATGTATCACACATGGAACCTTAAACGAACCGTTTAGGCGCAAATCACCATTTTTGGTATAAGTAGGTATCAGAAAAAAATTGAATACCGCAGCGATTATAAAACCTAGGAGGCCGTGACTTTGCGGTACGACTAAGCATGAAATGCGTCACCTTAGGTCAGACGGCTGAATTTTAATTTTTTTTGTACTTGGAGAAATCAGTAGGTTAATTAAGGAAACTTCAATCACTGATAACTTGATTTTTTCAAATGGGAATGCCTATTTTGGTTTAAAGAATCAAATGTAAAATTTGATTACCTTTCTAACGATATAGCATTCTTGATATCAATCTTTTTTAGTTTTCATTTTATTTCAAATGATGGATAGGATGCTTGCATGCAGGAAAATTGAAAAACACCGATTTGACTGAAAATTTGAAATAAAATGAAAACCAAAAAAGATTGATATCAAGAATGCTATATCGTTAGAAAGGTAATCAAATTTTACATTTGACTCTTTAAACCAAAATAGGCATTCCCATTTTAAAAGATCAAGTTAGCTGTGATTGAAGTTTCCTTAACTTATCCTATGATTTCTCCAAATACAAAAAGAGTTCAGATTTAGCCGTCTGACCTAAGATGATGCATTTCATGTTTAGTCGTACCGCAAAGTCAAGGCCTTCTAAGTTTTATAGTCGCTGCGATATTCAATTTTTCTCTGATACCTGCTTATACCAAAAATGGTGATTTGCGCCTAAACGGTTTCTTTAAAGTTCCATGTGTGATACATAAAGTCACACTAGAATTGACCGAGGAATCCAAATATGCAATAATATATAGGGGGTTCCATTCAAAAAAATGTAAGTTTGATATGAACCACCCTGTATAAACGTCAAAATTCAAGTGAAAATATGTTTACGTTATAGCCCCCAAGGGTCCCTACCATGGTCAAGTGACAGATTTTTGAAATATTTTTTATTAAGCCCACAATCCTCCGTCCACGCACTATTGGCCCACCCTGTATAGTTCAACGGCGTCGCCAAGGATGAAAATTCGAACATTTTCTATTTTCTTTAACTACTACCTTGCCGTCCCCCTAGGTTGGCTGGCGACACCCTTGAAATAGCTAAATTGTTTCAAAGAAATACGTATTGTTTGTCATATTCATTAACAGAACTCCAATACTTCCAATCATTGGCAGATTTTGCTGATTTGATATTTCTCCACGACACTCAATATTTCGAAAACAAATACTGATTGCCTATAGAATGTCTTTAGATTTCATCTGGTGTTATCTCGCTGTATTTTGCAGGATTCAAATTTATCAATCTACCAAAAAGTATGGAGCTACATGGTTCATCATCCAGAATTGATGGTAGACACTAATGAGGAAGGTGTGAGGAGAGTAGAAACCGAAAACTACGCCTTTTTGATGGAATCAACTACGATCGAGTATGTCACAGAAAGACATTGTAGCTTAGCTCAAGTTGGAGGTTTGCTGGATGATAAGGGGTATGCTATTGCAATGAAAAAAGGTAAGGCATACTCGGTATTACAAATCACTTACGAGTTTCATAAATCTGTTCCATTCATGTGATTTGAGGAATGTTTTGTTGGCTATCACAAATCTTCTTCTCAGGATAGCTCTCCAAAGAATACTCATATAAACGCTAACAGACGACGGTTGCTCTATATCTTCGTCAATCCTCCAGTACGCAGACAGCTGTTTCACGCTTATTAGCGATCATCAGTGCACCATAGGTCGATTGACGGAAAAAGAGAGCATCAGAATTTTCATGTCTACCAGACATGTGAAGCATGTGAGAGCAGGCGACAGAAAGGTTCTGCTGGTGCGCCATCTGGTACCCGAAGGTAACGGCAGATAACGTCAATCGACCTATGGCGCACTGATTATCGCTAATAAGCGTGAAACAGCTGTCTGCGAACTGGTGGATTGACGGAGATATAGAGCAACCCTCGTGTATCGACTCTCATATGCAGCAGCATATAGAACCCGCGCTCTTCTGGTTGGCCAAGCGAACGCGTCGTGGCGTTGCACCAAGAAAAGAAGCTGTTGTTTAGCAGCGATTTTCATTGGTTTGCCGTTACCTTCGGGTACCAGATGGCGCACAGGCAGATCTTTTCTGTCGCCTGCTCTCAAACGCTAATAGATTGTTTTGCAAAAGACTGAACTGTGATCCTCCAGTTTTCCTCTATTATATAACCATAACGTTATAAACCTTGATAGCTTCAATGTGTTTCTTAAAGATAACTGTAGTCGACAAAATAAATAACTTGGAATTTGTGGTTCTTGGGTTTTTAGGCCGGCGTAGTACAGTACTTTGGAAGTCGCCGAAGTGAAATAGCTTCTGAAGATGCCATCCACTCGTGGTGGCGAAACGTCAAGCTTTAACGCTAAACGACGCCGGCCTAAAAACCCAAGAACCACAAATTCATTGGACGATGGCCGCGAAAGCCTTACACAGTATAAATAACTTGGGTATAACCTTTGACAGTACAATGACCTTTCATCATCATGTGACTAGCATAGTACAGAAATCGTATTGTAAATTGAAATACTTGTATAACTTTAAGTATGTACTTTCAACCGATACAAAGTTAAAATTGATAGAGTCATTAATAATGTCTATTTCTCAGTATGGGGATGTAGTTTATGCACCTTGTCTGAATACTTCAGCAACAAATCGAATCCAGAAAATGCAAAACTCATGCATGAGATATGCTACTATTACACCGAGACGTTCTCATATTACACCTGTTTACGAGTTGCATAAAGTGCTAAAGTTCAATGAAAGATGGATTCTTCACCTTATTTGCTTATGTCACAAGATAATTTTAAAGGAAATGCCTAGTTATTTATTTAGAAGATTAAAATTTAGAAATCAATATCGCCTAGCTAGTCTCATGTTCGTAAATGAGACACTGAATATTCCTCGTCATAGAACTGAAATTTATAAATGTTCGTTTTCTTATGCTGCAGTGCACTATTACAATAAGGTTCCCTCAACACTAAAAACACTGAGCTTTCTGGCTTTCAAGAATGCAGCAAATATATTGTGTATTACCAAAGCCTTAGACATTTAGTATCAAGTTTAGCACGTACAGGGTAGATTACCAGGGTATAATAAAATTCATATGATACATCTATGTGATTGTGTCTTGTAATATTTGTGTTTTTGATCTCGATGCGCGTTTGTGTAGTATTTTGTTATTCTCGTTTTATGTCATTTTTCTCTATTTTCTTTTCTTTCTCGTCCTTTTCCTTACTTTGCTTGTAACTTTTTTTTATATATACATATATATATATATATATATACTGGTTGGAATTAATACCTGTTTATCAGACTCCCCGCCAGTTTAAATAAAGTTTATTATTATGTTCATCTTTCTAAGTTCCTCTCGTATTATTATTATTGTTCTGATTTTCCAAGTTTCTCTCGCATGACTGCGGTAGCAACAGGTGTTGACGGGCTGTGCCAAGTCAGCACCTGAACTATTACGGATCGGAATTTAGGAAAGATCGAAATATATTGCAGGTTTTCAGGATTACAGACTTCTGAAATATTTTTTGTAACCTTTCGTCCAGGCCTAACTGTTGTAGGTGTGGTGTAAATGTGTTTGGTGTGAGGCCTGAGACAGACATAATTAGGGGGACAATGGTAACTTTGTTTTGCTTCCAGAGTAGTTTTATTTCTATCGCAAGGTCCGTGTATTTAGATATCTTCCCAGCGTAGGCGTTTTGGATATTCGTATCGTTGGGAATAGCAATATCTATCAAATAGGTAACTTTGTCTGCCTTCGACTGGAAAACTATATCTGGCTGATTTGCCGGGATAGTCTTATCGGTATGTATTTCAACGTCCCAGTACAGTTTATATTCATTGTTTTCGAGTACTGATGTCGGTGTGTAATTGTAATATGGATCTGTGTTTTCTATTAGCTTGTTTGTTGTGGCTAGTGCTTGGTGAATGACTTTGGCTGCAGAGTTATGTCTAGCTGTGTACTCGGTTCCAGCTAGAGTTTTGCATGCGCTTGTTATGTGGTCTATTGTTTCTTTTTGTTGGTGGCACTTTCTGCAATTGTCGTGGGTTATGGATGTATCTTTAATTATGTATTTCATGTAGTTCCTTGTCGCAATCACTTGGTCCTGGATAGCAAGCATAAAACCCTCGGTTTCTGGAAACAGTTGGCCATCCTGCAGCCAGGTGTATGATTGTCTTTCATTAATGTGGTCTTGTGTAACGCGGTATCTGTGCTTGCCATGAAGTGCTTTTTGTGACCAGGTGTTTATTTTTTCTTGTTGTAATTCTATGTGATTGTGTGCGTCTGCTGGGTGATCTGGGCGGGATAGGGTGAGTTCCTTGCACGCTTTCGGATGAGACATTCTGTGCTTTGTGAGTTCCGTTCGTATGAGTATGTTGATGTTTTCAATATCAGTGTGCGACCACTTGATGATACCAAAGGAGTATGTGAGAACCGGTATCGCAAATGTGTTAATTGCTTTTGTAAGATTTTTGGAATTCAATTTTGATTTTAGAAGTTTAAGGAGGCGGTCTCTAAACTCTTGTGTTAGTTGAGCCTTAACCTCTGAGTGGTCAATCTTAATGTTCTGATTGAAGCCTAGGTACTTGTACGTTTCGTCCTTCTCCATGTTATCCAGAGTCTCGCCAGTTAATATTTCCTGTTCGGAATGGTTCTTCCATTGACCCTTATGGATGTGGAGCACCTTGCATTTGCTCATTCCGAATTCCATCCGGACGTCTGACGTACAAACTTCTGTTATTTTGAGTAATTCCTTGAGTTGCACTTCAGTGGCTGCGTACAGTTTTATATCATCCATGTAGAGAAGATGACTGATTCTGTGTTGATTAACTTTCTGGTGTCTGATGTTGAAACCATAATTTGTGTTGTTAAGTGCGTTGGAGAGTGGATTTAAACAAAGGCAGAATCACAGTGAACTGAGTGAATCACCCTGGAAGATACCGCGTCTTATGTATAGCTCCTCCGTTTGGATGTGACCGTCCTGAGTTTTAAGATGTATGTTGGTTCTCCATGTCTCCATGATTCTTGTAAGGAACTGACGAAGGGTTGGATTAATTTTATATATTTGAAGAGTTTTCGTTAGCCAGCTATGGGGTACAGAGTCAAAAGCTTTTTTATACTCGATGAAACAGGTATGGAGATTCCTGTGTTCTTTTCTAGTTTGCTCCATGATCACACTATCAATTATTAGTTGTTCTTTGCAACCTTGGCTTTGTTTTCTACATCCTTTCTGTTCTTCGGTGAGGATGTTGTTTTGAGTAAGGTGCTGTTCAATCCTTTTGCCTATTGTTGCGGTGATGATCTTGTACAAGGTGGGGAGACAAGTGATCGGACGGTAATTGGCAGGGTTCTTGGTGTCTGCGTTTTTTGGTTTTATATATGTTACTCCTTGTGTGAGGAATTTGGGTAGCCTGTTGGGTTGGAGTATGGCTTTATTGATTTGGTCTGTGAGCATTTCATATGTTGCACTGAATTGTTTGTACCAGAAATTTTGCACGTTGTCTACGCCCGGACACTTCCAATTGTGGGTGTGCTTTATTGTTTCGGCTATTTCCTGTGGTGTAAGAATTACGTCTCCCTGTTCCGGTATGTGTTGTTGTTTTTCCTCTTCTTGTCTAATCCATGGAGCGTTTTCATTATGGGTTTTGGGCTCTGACCATAAGCTTCCCCAGAAGTCGGTTAGCTCTTTTCTACTTGGAGGTTCTATCCTGTTATCCGATTATTTGATGTGATCTTTTGGTAGAACTGCCTCTCACTTTTCTGAAAAAGGTTGTTAGTATCCTTTCTGTCGTTGGACTCATTATATCTGCGGAGTCTAGCTGCGTAGACTGCAAGTTTCTGTTTCAGCGTATCGTATATTTCGGATATTGTTTGTTGTGGTGATCTAGATTTGAGTCTACTTATTGTTGTTTGGATGCGTTTCGAGAAGTTGTTCTTGTGGATATATTGAGTGACGTGTGCGAGATCTTTTCTGATTGTGCTAATTTTATTTTCTATTCTAATTTGCCATTTAGGTTTAGATCTTTTGCTTGTGTGGTCTTTCGATCGTTTTGGAAGTTTTTGGCCGTTAACTATGAGGGTGGTTGCTGCAGCAGCATATATAACAGTATGGATGTCTTCTAGGTTACTGTCCTTTGTTAAGAATTGTGGTATTATGTTGGAATTTACTGTCTGTAATATTTGTCGAGTGTTGTTTCTAAAAATCAGTCTAGGCAAGGGATCTCGTAGTGTAGGATTTGTGCCACACCATTTGTTATATTGTGTGTTCATCACTTGTTCTGTAGATTGTGTGATACAAGGTGGTGGCGTAACGTTTTGGCTTTGTGTGGCTGTGGAAGGTAAGTTAATGGATGCTTGGTCTGGTGTATCTGGTATGTGCTCATGTTCTGACTCCACATCTAAGTGTATGCTGGTGTTATTGGTTGTATCTGTGTTTGGAGTCTGGTTACTTCCGGTATGATTATTTTGTCCTTCTGTGATCGATTCATCGGCTAACGAATCATTTGGTGTGACAGTATTTATTTCGTTGGATACAAGGCTCTTTATAGCTTGTAGTTCTTGTGGGGTAAGACGGTTGTTTTTTGTTATGACTCGTTTTTGATCAATAAGTCTTTGTTCGGTTACACGTGTTGAGAGGTGTGGGTATTGTGCTGTAAACAACCTATACAGCTCATGTCTGTAGCCTGTAGAGATGGTTTCAAGTCTTGTGGCGGTATAGTAACAGTGCATTACAGATTTGTTCATCTCAGTAGTCCACTGTAAGCGCTGTCTTGGTTTACCAGCTTTGGTGGTTGCCGGCTGTACCGGCAAAACATCCGCAGTTGGATTGTGTGCTATTGGTTGTTGTGTTTGGCTTTGGGGTTCAGGTGAGTTTAATCGACGTACCCTAGGCCGTCGTTGGTTGTTTGAAAAACTAACTTTATCCATCGCGTTCCCACGAGTAGGGACGATCTAAATATCGCTCTCCCGGGTGACGCCCATTCCAGGAGAGATGGGACTTATATTTACTCCGAAGTTGGCCCAAGGTGCTCCGGAGGATTTGCGACTTTACTGTCGGGTTTTGTTGAGGCTTTCTCCTCACGGGCCGGCCGGTTAAGGCAAGCCCCCCGGTTGCGTATCCCTCACAACGTTCCCCAGCCACGCCTTGCGGAGGTCGTTGAAGTGTGGGGCGCAATAACGGTGTGTGACAGAAGGACCGGCGCTCAGCCCTCTGTGGCATTTCTCCCCGGATTCGCCACATCCCTATCTGACCGAGGCCAGGATAGCTTGGGGGAAGGAGCTTTGTGCTTGGTGGGGTATGTAAAACTACCAAGCCCACAGCTTGCTGAGTGTGCTAGCCTTGGTTGAAGTGACTTTTTAATCTCGAGCCCTGCCAGCATGACAACTCCGGGTGCTATCAAAGCCTCCGATGAACCATCAACCGACATAGCTTGACCATCAAAAGGTCACTTTCTAAGCCCCCAAACGAGCCTCAACGTTCTAGCACCTGATGGGGGTTATATATTATTATGTTTAAAACAAAAAAGTGCAGCCCGGGCTCCGACACACCGGGCTGCTGTTCCATTACCCGATGACTACTCCTCACACCGTGAGGTGAGCAATCACTGGGTCCGCGAATCGTGCGCCCTAAGTAGACGAAGGGACCCAAGGATGACTGCCTTCTGCATTCTGGCGGCTAAGATGTGCGCCGCCGCACGGCACACCGGTATTTTGCGCAGTGCAGAGAGCAGCGTATTTCTCATTCCACCTAGGGATCCAATGACCATAACCAGCAGACTTACAGTGTAGTCTGGCCAGAGCCTGCGAAGTTGTCCGAGCAACTCCTGATATTTGGTCCGCTTTTCCTCCTCCTTAGAGACGATGTTCACCTCGGCAGGCGCCGAAAACTCAATAACGAACATCGTCTTCTGTTGGTGGTCGAGAAGGACTATGTCGGGCTTGTTTGCCTGTACAAGCTCGAGCGTGGGGAACGAGTAGTTCCAGTAAATCCGGCATCTCTCGTTCTCCACAACGGACTCTATATCTCTTGGAGCGTATGGCAGCACCGGTGTCTCATCGATACCGTATGAGTGCCTCAAATGATAGTAGAGCACTCGTAGAGCCGCGTTGTGCCGATGGACGTAAGCCGTCCCAGCGTACGTCTTACACGCCGACAAGAGATGCATAAGCGTCTCTGGCGCCTGTCGGCAAGCTCTACAGAGGGTGTCGGGTACATCTAGACCCATAACCCTTTTACGGTACACCAAGGTGTTGAAGACACCATCTTGGCAAGCCATTATAAAGCCTTCAGTCTCCGACTTCAACCCACTAGACCTTAGGAAAGAGAAGGTCAACTGCTCAGACAAGCCATGCTCTTCCAGATGTTTGTAGAAGATTCCATGCATTGGCTTATCTTTATGAAGTCTTAAAAGGAAGTCGACTTCGGCAGTTTTAAGGTGGGACTTTAATTCTGCGGGAGCAAGTTCCGTAATGGACTGCTGACACCTCCGCTTGAAGTCGAGTGTGAGGCTGAGCTCCTCGGCTGCTCGTCTCGCTGCGCTAAAAAGAAAGGCTCCTTTTCCCGCATTCTCGTGCTCTCGCACAAAGCGGATCAGGGGATCGGTGCTGTTCGTTACATAGCAGGCAGTGGCCAGTACTACTCTGTTGTGCAGACGCTCCAAACTCAATAGTCCACGCCCTCCCAGGTGTCGCGGGAGGTATATTCGCGGGACAGAGGACTTAGGATGCAGGCTTCTCTCCATATTCATCCTTTTGCGGGTCTTTGTGTCGATTTCCTTCAGCTCGTTCACTTTCCAGTGTATAGCACCAAAGGTGTATAATAACAATGGGACCGCAAGCATGTTTGTGGCAGCGACTTTGTTCTTGCCGGACAGTTCTGACGACCAGATCTGCCGGAGTCGGTGCAAATACTTGCGGCGGAGACACTCTTTAACCAATGCTGCCTCTTGGACATGACGCTGCGCCACTCCAAGGTAGGTATAAGTATCTCCGGCATGCAGTTGACGCAAGATGCTCCCATCAACGAGCTGTTCCTCATCTCCACTATCTCCGCTTCGTCCTTTCTTGAGATGAACCAATGCACATTTGTCTGTCCCGAACTCCATTCCGATAGCATGACTGTACTCCTGCACCACCCTCAGCGATTGTTGTAGTTCGCGTTGGCCGGAGGCATAGAGTTTTAGGTCATCCATATAAAACAGATGGGTGACCTTGTGCCTCCGGTTATTGGGCGTGCCACAGCTGTATCCTTTAGTATTTCTCAGCGCTATGGACAGAGGCAAAAGTGAGATGCAAAAGAGCAAGGGACTCAAGGAGTCTCCTTGGAAGACACCTCTTTTCAATGACACCAACTCTGTCTGAACCCGAGTTTCACCTGATATTATAGTGAACCGGGTCTTCCAGAGTGGCATCAGTTGTTTGATGCATCCCACTATCTGATTATCCACCGAGAGGCATTCCAACAGCCGCACAATGAGCTCATGAGACGTGCTGTCGAATGCCTTGCGATAGTCAATCCAGGCCATAGAAAGGTTTCGCTTGTACTGCACGGAGTCCTGCGTGACACATCGGTCAATCAACAAGTTCTCCTTGCAGCCAGCTACTCCTTTCTTTGACCCTCTCTGTTCATACACGTCGAGAAATACAGGATTCACAGCTTGAAGGAGACGCATGTACAAGATTCTGGTGAAGAGCTTGTAACATGCGTTCAGACATGTTATTGGCCTGTAGTTTTTGGGATCAGACAAATCTCCGGTCTTCGGGAGAAGCACGGTTCGACCCTCGACAAACCAAGCCGGAATTGGCTGCTCCTGATTTAGCCACGAGTTAAAAACTCTAGCTAAATGCCGGTGGCAACTGGGGAATTTTTTCCACCAGTAGGTGTTTATGCCATCCGGGCCAGGAGCTGCGAAATTCTTTGCGCCTCGTAAGGCGTCAAGAATTTCTTCCGTGTTTATCGGGTGACGCAGTACATTCAAGTTAGGAGTCCTCCTACAAACGGACTCGAACTGCGCCAAGGCCGGAGTGTCTGCTGAGAGAGGTTTGGGCTGTTCGTAAATGTCCCTCCAAAAGGCCTCCACGCGATCAGCAGTTGGCGGCTGCTCTATGGCTGGAGGCGGCTGTTGGAAAAGGCGAGAAGGTCTTTCGTAGAACATTCTGTTCTGTTCCAGACCTCTCGCCCGCGCCACCAACGATCGCTTAGCAGCGATTAGCATCCGTATCCTGTCAAGACAGTGTTGCTTGACAACAACCAGTACCGCTTGACTGAGTGTATGATGGTCGCGCCTCAACCCGTAGGCTACCTGGCGCACTCGGCGCGTAAATGGCTTCCCAGCCGCTCTATATTCCATCACACACTGGATACGGGATGCTTCCTGGCGAGCCAACTGGATTTTCGCTTCCATTTGGCGCACCCGTCTCTGTGCTCTCTCAACAGGAGAGTCTCTCACTCTCCCCTGTCTAGCTAGCCTCAGAGCCGCAGCGTAAATTTCGCAATTGATGCTCCAAATGTCAGAGGCCTCCGATAGACGTTCACCAACAACCTCATCCTCTCTCTTTAAATCTGCCAGCTTCAAGGACCTTCCGTTGTTATGCAAGGCCCTTCGGTCTCTGAAATCCCCAGGTGAGACGATTTGGTCGATTTCCCTCTCAGCGGGCCTTACCGGCGAACTTTCAGCCTGGTTAACAGGCCTTCCGTCCGCCGAAGGGGCAGGCTGAGCTGGAGCACGAACATATCCCTGCCTCCGGAGGTATGACACATAATCTCGCAAATTCTGAGAGGTAAGCGTGCTATGCTCTGGGTGCATTTCACACCACCTCTCATACATGCGGGACATGTATCCCCTACGGCGCGGGCTACTGCTCTCGTAGCAGCTCAGCAGGTCATCCTTGAGCTCCGTCGTCCACCTAAAACGGTCCATGTCATTGCGGGGGTCGTCATCAGGGCAAATCGAAGCACCGCCACCTTGCCCAACGCCGGCTTCCGAAACCGGCTCGGTGTGGGTGCTTTTCCTTCGAGGTGGTCGAACCCGAAGATAGGGCCCGTCAGGTGGTTAGCCTTAGGGCCCGCAGCCGACATTTCCGGAGGCAGCCGTCCAAATTGCCTCCAGAGGATGGACCTGTGAAGGTTGCCGACCGACTTACATCCTTTGGCTTCGGTATACCCCTCGGTGTCGCCACGCACCGAATAGCCTGTTGATGTTGGGCGGCTTCCTGGGGGTTTATGAAAACAGCCGCTTCTAACATGAAGAACAGACGCTGTCGGAGTACCGCTCCTCACATGGAGATCCGTCGTGTCCTATTAATTGTGGAATAGCCGATCCTCTGGATGCTGACGCTATTCCACTGTGCTAGTTTTGGTCCGCCCCGGGTATTTCATTTCCCCGGTACCACCCATATCTGGGAGGCATTCCCCTATCCGCCACCTTGGGGAGGCGCCACTGAGAGGATCTAGCAACCCCTCGCGGTTATTATTATTATTATGCATGTCTTATTTTTTCTCGCATGGTTGCGGTAGTAACAAGTATTGACGGGCTGTGCCAAGTCAATACCTGACCTATTATTATTCTGAATTCAGGAAGGACCGTACAATGCTACAGGTCTTGAGGATTACAGACTTTTGGAAGGTTTTATGTAACTTTTCATCCAGGCCCAATTGTTGCAGGTGTGGCGTAAATGTATTTAGAGTAAGGCCTGAGACCGACATAATGAGGGGGACAATGACAACTTTGTTTTGTTTCCATAGTCGTTTTATTTCTATCGCGAGATCGGTGTATTTAGATATCTTCCCAGCGTAGGTGTTTTGGATGTTCATATCATTGGGAATCGCAATATCTATTAAGTAGGTCACTTTGTCTGTCTTTGACTGGAAAACTATATCTGGCCTGTTTGCTGGGATGGTTTTATCTGTATGTATTTCAATGTCCCAGTATAGTTTGAATTGATTGTTCTCTAGTACTGAGGTCGGTGTGTAGTTATAATATGGATCTGTGTTTTCAATTAGCTTGTTTGTTGTGGCTAGTGCTTGGTGTATGACTTTGGCTGCAGAGTTATGTCTGGCTGTATACTCAGTTCCAGCGAGAGTTTTGCATCCACTAGTTATGTGTTCTATTGTTTCCTTCTGTTGGTGACATTTTCTGCAATTGTCATCAGAGATGGATGGATCTTTCATTATGTACTTCCTGTAATTTCGTGTCGCAATCACTTGGTCCTGGATAGCAAGCATAAAACCTTCCGTTTCCGGAAAGAGCTGGCCATCCTGCAGCCAGGTGTATGACTGCTTTTCATTAATGTGGTCTTGTGTAACACGGTATCTATGTTTGCCGTGGAGTGCCTTCTGCGACCAGGTGTTTATTTTTTCTTGTTGTGCTTGTATGTGGTTGTGTGCGTCTGCTGCGTGGTCTGGACAAGAAAGGGCGAGTGGTGTGTAGTTTTTGTCTGCTTTTACTATTGCTTTATGCAGGTTTGTTTGTTTACTGTGGAAAAAATGTCTGAGTGATTTTATTTGTTTTGCATGAAGTGACTGTATATCTATAATTCCTCTGCCCCCTTGTTTTCTGTCTATGGTGAGTCTTTCCTTGCATGCTTTGGGATGTGACATTCTGTGTTTTGTGAGTTCTGTTCGGATGAGTATATGGATGTTTTCTATGTCAGTGTGCGACCACTTGATAATGCCAAATGAATATGTTAGGATTGGTATAGCAAATGTGTTAATAGCTTTTGTAAGATTTCTAGAATTTAGTTTCGTTTTTAACAGTCTAATAAGGCGGTCTTTAAACTCTTGTGTTAGTTGTGATTTGATTTTTGTGTGGTCCATCTTAGCGTTTTGATTGATACCCAGGTACTTGTACGTTTCATCCTTGTCCATGTTGTCTAGCGCCTGGCCAGTTACTACTTCCTGTTCGGGATGGTTTTTCCATTGGCCTTTATTGATGTGAAGCACCTTGCATTTACTCATGCCAAACTCCATCTTGATATCTGACGTACACACTTCTGTTATCCTGAGTAATTCTCTCAGTTGCACTTCTGTGGCGGCATATAGTTTTAGATCATCCATGTAAAGAAGATGATTGATTTTGTGTTGATTCGCTTTCTGGTGCCTGATGGTGAAACCACAGTTTGTGCTGTTAAGTGTGTTGGAGAGCGGATTGAGACAGAGGCAGAACCATAGTGAACTGAGAGAGTCACCCTGAAAGATACCACGACGTATATGTAGCTCATCCGTTTGAATATGACCGTCCTCAGTTTGAAGGTGTATATTTGTTCGCCATGTCTCCATCGTTCTTGTAAGAAACTGACGAAGCCCTGGGTTGATTTTATATATTTGAAGAGTTTTTGTTAGCCAGCTATGGGGTACAGAGTCGAAAGCTTTTTTATAGTCGATGAAACAGGTATGAAGATTCCTGTGTTCTTTTCTGGTTTGCTCCATGATCACACTATCAATTATAAGTTGTTCCTTGCATCCTTGGCTTTGTTTTCTACATCCTTTTTGTTCTTCAGTCAGGATGCTGTTTTCCGTGAGGTGTTTTTCAATTCTTCTGCATATCGTTGCGGTGATGATCTTGTACAAGGTGGGAAGACAAGTGATTGGGCGATAGTGGGCAGGGTTTTTGGTGTCTGCGTTTTTGGGTTTTAGATACGTTATTCCTTGCGTGAGGAATTTGGGAAGCCTATTGGGTTGGAGTATGGCTTTATTAATTTGGTCTGTGAGCACTTCGTATACTGAGCTGAACTGCTTGTACCAAAAATTTTGTATATTATCCACGCCTGGACACTTCCAGTTGTGAGTATGTTTTATTGTTTCAGCTATTTCCTCTGGCGTAAGAATAACGTTTCCCTGTTCCGCTATATGTTGATGTTTTTCCTCTTCCTATTTTATTATTATTTTATTATTATTATTCTGATTTTCCAAGTTTCTCTCGCATGACTGCGGTAGCAACAAATGTTGACGGGCTATGCCAAGTCAACACCTGAACTATTACGGATCGGAATTTAGGAAGGATCGTACAATATTGCAGGTCTTCAGGATTACAGATTTTTGAAATATTTTGTGTAACTTTTCGTCTAGGCCTAACTGTTGTAGGTGTGGTGTAAAAGTGTTTGGTGTAAGGCCTGAGACAGACATAATTAGGGGGACAATAGTAACTTTGTTTTGCTTCCATAGTCGTTTTATCTCTATCGCAAGGTCAGTGTATTTAGATATCTTCCCAGCGTAGGCGTTTTGGATATTTGTATCGTTGGGAATAGCGATATCTATCAAATAGGTAACTTTGTCTGCCTTCGACTGGAAAACTATATCTGGTCGATTTGCCGGGATAGTCTTATCTGTATGTATTTCAACGTCCCAGTACAGTTTGTATTCATTGTTTTCGAGTACTGATGTCGGTGTGTAATTGTAATATGGATCTTTGTTTTCTATTAGCTTGTTTGTTGTGGCTAGTGCTTGGTGAATGACCTTGGCGGCAGAGTTATGTCTAGCTGTGTACTCGGTTCCAGCGAGAGTTTTGCATCCGCTTGTTATGTGGTCTATTGTTTCCTTTTGTTGGTGGCACTTTCTGCAATTGTCGTCGGTTATGGATGTATCTTTAATTATGTATTTCATGTAGTTCCTTGTCGCAATCACTTGGTCCTGTATAGCAAGCATAAAACCCTCAGTTTCTGGAAAGAGTTGGCCATCCTGCAGCCAGGTGTATTTGTGTCTTTCATTAGTGTGCTCTTGTGTGACGCGGTATCTGTGCTTGCCATGGAGTGCTTTTTGTGACCAGGTATTTATTTTTTCTTGTTGTGATTCTATGTGATTGTGTCCGTCTGCTGAGTGATCTGTGCGGGATAGGTTTAGTGGAGTATAGTTTTTGTCTGCCTTTACTATCGACCTATGCAAGTTTGTCTGTTTGCTTTGGAAAAAGTCTCTGAGCGTTTTTATTTGTCTTGTGTGAAGTGACTGTATATCTATAATCCCCCTGCCTCCTTGTTTTCTGTCAATGGTGAGCCTTTCTTTGCACGCGTTTGGATGTGACATTCGATGTTTCGTAAGTTCTGTCCGTATGAGGATGTGGATGTTTTCTATATCAGTGTGTGACCACTTGATGATGCCGAAGGAGTATGTGAGGACCGGTATCGCAAATGTGTTAATTGCTTTTGTAAGATTTTTGGAATTCAATTTTGATTTTAGAAGTTTAAGGAGGCGGTTTCTGAACTCTTGTGTTAGTTGAGCCTTGACTTGTGTGTGGTCGATCTTAATGTTCTGATTGAAGCCCAGATACTTGTACGTTTCGTCCTTGTCCATGTTATCCAGCGTTTCGCCAGTTAATATTTCCTGTTCGGATTGGTTCTTCCATTGGCCTTTATTAATGTGGAGCACCTTGCATTTGCTCATACCGAATTCCATCCGGACGTCTGACGTACACACTTCTGTTATTCTGAGTAATTCTTTTAGTTGCACTTCAGTGGCTGCATATAGTTTTATATCATCCATGTAGAGAAGATGATTTATTCTGTGCTGATTGACTTTCTGGTGTCTGATGTTGAAACCATAATTTGTGTTGTTGAGTGCGTTAGAGAGTGGATTTAAACAAAGGCAGAACCACAGTGAACTAAGCGAATCACCCTGGAAGATACCGCGTCGTATGAGTAACTCCTCTGTTTGGATATGGCCGTCCTGAGTTTTAAGATGTATGTTGGTTCGCCATGTCTCCATGGTTCTTGTAAGGAACTGGCGAAGGACTGGGTTAATTTTGTATATTTGAAGAGTTTTCGTTAGCCAGCTATGGGGTACAGAGTCGAAAGCTTTTTTATAATCGATGAAGCAGGTATGAAGATTTCTGTGTTCTTTTCTTGTTTGCTCCATGATCACACTATCAATTATGAGTTGTTCTTTGCAGCCCTGGCTTTGTTTTCTACATCCTTTTTGCTCTTCAGTCAATATGTTGTTTTGGGTGAGGTGTTGTTCAATCCTTTTGCCTATTGCTGCGGTGATGATCTTGTACAAGGTGGGGAGACAAGTGATCGGGCGGTAATTGGCAGGGTTTCTGGTATCTCCGTTTTTTGGTCTTATATAAGTTATTCCTTGTGTGAGGAATTTGGGAAGCCTATTAGGTTGTAGTATGGCTTTATTGATTTGCTCTGTTAGCATTTCATACGTTGCACTGAACTGCTTGTACCAGAAATTTTGCACGTTATCTACGCCTGGGCACTTCCAGTTGTGAGTGTGTTTTATCGTCTCGGCTATTTCATCCGGTGTAAAAGCAACGTCTCCCTGCTCCGCTATATGTTGATGTTTTTCCTCTTCTTGTCTGATCCATGGAGCGTTTTCGTTATGTGTTTTTGGTTCTGACCATAGGCTTCCCCAGAACTCGGTTAACTCTTGTCTACTTGGAGGTTCTGTTGTTGTTATCTGATTATTTGATGTCATCTTTTGATAAAATTGTTTTTCACTTTTTTGAAAAAGGTTGTTGGCATCCTTTCTGTCGTTGGACTCGTTGTATCTGCGGAGTCTAGCTGCATAGACGGCAAATTTCTGTTTCAGTGTATCGGCTATTTCGGGTATTGTTTGTTGTGGTGATTTAGATTTGAGTCTGTTTATTGTTGTCTGTATGCGTTTTGAGAGGTTGTTATTGTTGGTGTATTGTGTGACGTGCGCGAGATCCTTTCTGAGTGTGCTAATTTTATTTTCGATTCTAATTTGCCATTTAGGTTTAGATCTTTTGCTTGTGTGGCTTTTAGATGGCTTTGGAAGTTTTTGGCCGTTGACTATGAGTGTGGTTGCTGCAGCGGCATATATAACAGTATGGATGTCCTCGAGGTCACTGTCGTTGGTTAAGAATTGTGATATTATGTTGGCATTTATTGTGTGTAAGATCTGTCGGGTGTTGTTTTTAAAAATTAGTCTCGGCAGGGGATCTCGCAGTACAGGATTGGTGCCACACCATTTGTTGTATTGTGTGTTCATCACTTGTTTGGCAGATTGTGTGATGGCAGGTGGTAGAGTGATGTTTTGGCTTTGTGTGGCTGTGGACGGTAACTTAGAGCATGTTGTTTCCGGTGTATGTGGTGCATGATCATGCTCTGGATCTATTTCTAAGTGTATGCTGGTGTCATTAGTTGTGTCTTTGTTTGGAGGTTGGTTATTTCGGGTATGAATGGTATGTCCTTCTGTGATTGATTCAATAGCTAACGAATCATTAGGTTGGACAGCGGTGTCTGGTCTATCTTGTGTATGCTCATGTTCTGGATCTATCTGTGTGGGTATGGTGGTGTTGTCGCTTGTGGTTGTGTTTGAGGTCTGCGGGTCATTCTGACGGGCAGTATTTACTTCATTAGATAAAAGAATCTTTATAGCTTGTAGTTCTTCGGGTGTCAGGCGGTTGTTTTTTGTCATGACCCGTTTTTGGTCAATGAGTCTCTGTTCCGTTACACGTTCTGCGAGATGTGGATATTGTGCTATAAATAGCCTGTGCAGCTCATGTCTGTAGCCTGTAGATATGGTTTCTAGTCTAGTGGCGGTGTAGTAACAGTGCATTACAGATTTGTTGATTTCAGTGGTCCACTGCAAGCGCTGTCTGGGTTTACCAGCTTTGGTGGTTGCCGGCTGCGCCGGCAAAACATCCGCAGCTGGGTTGCGTTCTATGGGTTGTTCTGTTTGGGTTTGGGGTTCGGGTGAGTTTAAGCGACGTACCCTAGGCCGTCGTTGGTTGTTTTTAGAAGTAACTCTATGCATCATGTTCCCACGAGTAGGGACGATTTAAAAGTCGCTCTCCCGGGTGACGCCCATTCCAGGAGAGAAGGGACTTATATTTACTCCGAAGTTGGCCCAAGGTGCTCCGGAGGATTTGCGACTTTACTGTCGGGTTTTGTTGAGGCTTTCTCCTCACGGGCCGGCCACTTAAGGCAAGCCCCCCGGTTGCTTACCCCTCACGACGTTCCCCAGCCACGCCCTACTGAAGTCGCTGAAGTGTGGGGCGCAATAACGGTGTGTGACAGAAGGACTGGCGCTCAGCCCTCTGTGGCATATTTTCCCGGATTTGCCAAACCCCTATCCGACCGAAGTCAGGATAGCTTGGGGAAAGGTAGGAGCTTGGTGCTAGGTAGGGTAAGTACCGAGCTCCCAGCTTCCTGAGTGTGCTAGCCTTGGTTGAAATGACCTTTTGACCATGAAGTCTGCTGGTGTCGTAGCTCTGCGATGACATTAAAGCCCATTATGAGCCATCCACCGACATAGCTCGCCTGTCAAAAAGTCACTTCTTAAGCCCCCAAACGAACGACAACGTTCTAGCACCCGATGGGGGTTATTATTATTATGCATGTCTCATTTTTTCTCGCATGGTTGCGGTAGTAACAAGTATTGACGGGCTGTGCCAAGTCAATACCTGACCTATTATTATTATTCTGAATTCAGGAAGGACCGTACAATGCTACAGGTCTTGAGGATTACAGACTTTTGGAAGGTTTTATGTAACTTTTCATCCAGGCCCAATTGTTGCAGGTGTGGCGTAAATGTATTTGGAGTAAGGCCTGAGACCGACATAATGAGTGGGACAATGACAACTTTGTTTTGTTTCCATAGTCGTTTTATTTCTATGGCGAGATCGGTGTATCTAGATATCTTCCCAGCGTAGGTGTTTTGGATGTTCATATCATTGGGAATCGCAATATCTATTAAGTAGGTCACTTTGTCTGTCTTTGACTGGAAAACTATATCTGGTCTGTTTGCTGGGATGGTTTTATCTGTATGTATTTCAATGTCCCAGTATAGTTTGAATTGATTGTTCTCTAGTACTGAGGTCGGTGTGTAGTTATAATATGGATCTTTGTTTTCAATTAGCTTGTTTGTTGTGGCTAGTGATTGGTGTATGACTTTTGCTGCAGAGTTATGTCTGGCTGTATACTCAGTTCCAGCGAGAGTTTTGCATCCACTAGTTATGTGTTCTATTGTTTCCTTCTGTTGGTGGCATTTTCTACAATTGTCATCAGAGATGGATGGGTCTTTCATTATGTACTTCCTGTAATTTCGTGTCGCAATCACTTGGTCCTGGATGGCAAGCATAAAACCTTCCGTTTCCGGAAAGAGCTGGCCATCCTGCAGCCAGGTGTATGACTGCTTTTCATTAATGTGGTCTTGTGTAACACGGTATCTATGTTTGCCGTGGAGTGCCTTCTGCGACCAGGTGTTTATTTTTTCTTGTTGTGCTTGTATGTGGTTGTGTGCGTCTGCTGCGTGGTCTGGACAAGAAAGGGCGAGTGGTGTGTAGTTTTTGTCTGCTTTTACTATGGCTTTATGCAAGTTTGTTTGTTTACTGTGGAAAAAATGTCTGAGTGATTTTATTTGTTTTGCATGAAGTGACTGTATATCTATAATTCCTCTGCCCCCTTGTTTTCTGTCTATGGTGAGCCTTTCCTTGCATGCTTTCGGATGTGACATTCTGTGTTTTGTGAGTTCTGTTCGGATGAGTATATGGATGTTTTCTATGTCAGTGTGCGACCACTTGATAATGCCAAATGAATATGTTAGGATTGGTATAGCAAATGTGTTAATAGCTTTTGTAAGATTTTTAGAATTTAGTTTCGTTTTTAACAGTCTAATAAGGCGGTCTTTAAACTCTTGTGTTAGTTGTGACTTGATTTTTGTGTGGTCTATCTTAGCGTTTTGATTGATACCCAGGTACTTGTACGTTTCATCCTTGTCCATGTTGTCTAGCGCCTGGCCAGTTACTACTTCCTGTTCGGGATGGTTTTTCCATTGGCCTTTATTGATGTGAAGCACCTTGCATTTACTCATGCCAAACTCCATCTTGATATCTGACGTACAAACTTCTGTTATCCTGAGTAATTCTCTCAGTTGCACTTCTGTGGCGGCATATAGTTTTAGATCATCCATGTAAAGAAGATGATTGATTTTGTGTTGATTTGCTTTCTGGTACCTGATGGTGAAACCACAGTTTGTGCTGTTAAGTGTGTTGGAGAGCGGATTGAGACAGAGGCAGAACCACAGTGAACTGAGAGAGTTACCCTGAAAGATACCACGACGTATATGTAGCTCATCCGTTTGAATATGACCGTCCTCAGTTTGAAGGTGTATATTTGTTCGCCATGTCTCCATCGTTCTTGTAAGAAACTGGCGAAGCCCTGGGTTGATCTTGTATATTTGAAGAGTTTTTGTTAGCCAGCTATGGGGTACAGAGTCGAAAGCTTTTTTATAGTCGATGAAACAGGTATGAAGATTCCTGTGTTCTTTTCTGGTTTGCTCCATGATCACACTATCAATTATAAGTTGTTCCTTGCATCCTTGGCTTTGTTTTCTACATCCTTTTTGTTCATCAGTCAGGATGCTGTTTTCCGTGAGGTGTTTTTCAATTCTTCTACATATCGTTGCGGTGATGATCTTGTACAAGGTGGGAAGACAAGTGATTGGGCGATAGTTGGCAGGGTTTTTGGTGTCTGTGTTTTTGGGTTTTATATACGTTATTCCTTGCGTGAGGAATTTGGGAAGCCTATTGGGTTGGAGTATGGCTTTATTAATTTGGTCTGTGAGCACTTCGTATACTGAGCTGAACTGCTTGTACCAAAAATTTTGTATATTATCCACGCCTGGACACTTCCAGTTGTGAGTATGTTTTATTGTTTCAGCTATTTCCTCTGGCGTAAGAATAACGTTTCCCTGTTCCGCTATATGTTGATGTTTTTCCTCTTCCTGTCTGATCCATGGAGCGTTTTCATTATGTGTTTTGGGTTCTGACCATAGGCTTCCCCAAAACTCAGTTAACTCTTGTTTACTAGGAAGTTCTATTGCTGTTATCTGGTTGTCGGTTGTTATCTTTTTGTAGAATTGCTTTTCACTTTTCTGAAAAAGGTTATTAGCGTCCTTTCTGTCGTTTGATTCATTGTATCTGCGTAGTCGAGCTGCGTAGACTGCAAGTTTTTGTTTGAGTGTATCAGTTATTTCTGGTATTGATTTCTGGGGCGACTTGGATTTGAGGATATCTATTGTTGTCTGTATGCGTCTTGAACGGTTGTTGTTGTTGGTGTATTGTGCGAGGTGTGCCAGTTCCTTTCTGATTGTGGTAATTTTGTTTTCGATTCGCATTTGCCATTTAGGTTTCGACCTTTTGCTTGTGTGGTTATTAGACCGTTTCGGAAGTTTTTGGCCGTTAACTATAAGTGTGGCTGCTGCGGCAGCATATATGACGGTGTGGATGTCCTCTAGGTTACTGCCGCTTGTTAAGAATTGTGGTATTACGTTGGTATTTATTGTATGTAATATTTTTTGGGTGTTGCTGTTGAAAATTAGTCTGGGCAGGGGATCTCGCAGTGTAGGGTTAGTGCCACACCATTTGTTAAATTGTGCGTTCATCACTTGTTCGGCAGATTGTGTGAAGGAAGGTGTTTGAGTAACGTTTTGGTTTCGTGTGGTTGTGGGAGGCCGGTTAGTGCATACTGTGTCTGGGGCATCTGGTATAAACTCATGTTCTGGGTTTTCTTCTAAGTGTGTGCTGGTGGTGTTGGTTGTGTTTGTGTTTGGAGTCTTATCGTTTAGGGTATGATCGTGTTGTGTTTCCGTGATTGATTCATTGACTAGAGAATCATTCGTTTCAACTGTATTTATTTCGTCCGCTACAAGATTCTTTATAGCTTGTAGTTGTTGAGGTGTAAGTCGGTTATTTTTGGTAATGACACGTTTTTGGTCAATAAGTCTTTGTTCAGTTACCCGTGCTGAGAGGTGTGGGTATTGTGCTGTAAATAGCCTGTGTAGTTCATGCCTGTAGCCTGTGGAGATTGTTTCTAGTTTTGTGGCGGTATAGTAACAGTGCATCACAGATGTGTTCATTTCAGTAGTCCACTGTAAGCGCTGTCTTGGCTTGCCAGCCTTGGTGGTTGCCGGCTCTACCGGCA
The DNA here is from genome assembly GCA_951848785.1 of Callosobruchus maculatus. Classification (NCBI taxonomy): domain Eukaryota; kingdom Metazoa; phylum Arthropoda; class Insecta; order Coleoptera; family Chrysomelidae; genus Callosobruchus; species Callosobruchus maculatus. The sequence continues at coordinate 667,426 of CATOUR010000215.1, forward strand.
AAACATCCGCAACTGGGTTATCTCCTATTGGTTGTTCTTTTTCGGTTTGGGGTTCAGGTGAGTTTAATCGACGTACCCTAGGCCGTCGTTGGTTATTTATAAAATTAACTCTATCCATCGTGTTCCCACGAGTAGGGACGATCTAAATGTCGCTCTCCCGGGTGACGCCCATTCCAGGAGAGAAGGGACTTATATTTACTCCGAAGTTGGCCCAAGGTGCTCCGGAGGATTTGCGACTTTACTGTCGGGTTTTGTTGAGGCTTTCTCCTCGCGGGCCGGCCGGTTAAGGCAAGCCCCCCGGTTGCGTACCCCCCACAACGTTCCACAGCCACGCCCTGCTGAGGTCGTTGAAGTGTGGGGCGCAATAACGGTATATGACAGAAGGACCGGCGCTCAGCCTTCTGTGGCATTTCTCCCCGGATTTGCCAAATCCCTATCTGACTGAGGTCAGGATAGCTTGGGGAAAGAAGCTTTGTGCTCGGCAGAGGATGTAAAGTCTACCTAGCCCTCAGCTTCCTGAGTGTGCTAGCCTTGGTTGAAGTGACTTGTTGATCACGAGCCATGCCGGCATGACAACCCCGCGGTGGTATTAGAGCCTTGGATGAGCCATCAACCGACATAGCTTGCCCATCAAAAAGTCACTTTCTAAGCCCCCAAACGAGCGACAACGTTCTAGCACCTGATTATTATTATTATTATTATTATATACACAAAAAAGCTGACAGCCATGCCAATACTGCAAATTTGGGAGGACAAACTTTAAGGCAACTCCCAATGTTTCTCTTTTGTGCAAAGGGGCTGACGCCTCAAATTTTTCTTAGGCTTTGTATTTTGAAACCTATTGTGATTTTTCTACTTCTATGATAATAGGAAGAATTCCTCCATTGTGAATCTGTTGACTGCTCTAATGTGTTATAAATAGTTTGACCTATGTCTGTTAATTTTCAGAGTCACCATACCGCAATGGTTTGAGCAAAGCTGTACTGCAAATGCAGGAAAGAGGAATACTGACTGGTTTGAAGATAAAATGGTGGAAGGAAAAACGTGGTGGTGGAAATTGTGCTGTAAGTACCTACCTACGCATTAATCCTATGTTTATAGGGAACTTCTGCGAAAATGAGTAGTATTAATGGATACTAAGATGTTTGATACTAACCCAGAAATCTCTTTAACCAAATGCGGTCACCACTGCTTGTTCTTTTATATCTCTCCCACAGTAGTATTACAGTGTCAAACTTTTATTACAATCAAGTTAGTAGTTAGAGAGTCCACAAGGTATGCATTCTAAGGCAACGTTCCGATAAGTCTTTAGGATAGTGGAAAATATATCCTTGAATATGACAACTGATTAAATGATCAGGATATGGAAACAAAATTTGGAGTGTTAGCGATAGTTCTTGTTTTTCACTTAATTCTTCTCCTCCAATACATTTTCATTAAAATTGCTACAGCGGTTACTGAGATCGCGCTGACAAATGAGTGGCATGCATTTTAGTGATGTCGACATCATCATCATCATAGTCACAATGTCTTAACAGACATGTTCTGAACTCGTAAAATGCATTAAGTTGGAGCTGGAGTATTGCCGACGCGAATATTATCAATAGTTTTGAGAACTGTAGCTCGCCATCGTTCGCAATTCACTGTCAGTTCAGTGGTGCTCTTGATACTCATATCCAGCAACTGTTTCGTCGTATCCACCCAGCGTGTAGGGGAACGGCCACGGCGCCGCCCACTTGGGGCACGTCCTCGAACTACAAGTCTTTCCATATTATCGCTTCTGTGTATATGTCCGAAGAATGTAAGCATTCTCGTCGACGCAATAGAGGATAGTCTCTTTGCATTACCGAGCTCATCCAGTATGGAAACGTAGAAACGTTAGTTCGATGGGCGGTATAAGTCAGTATTCTCCTCCACGTCCACATTTTAAAAGCATCTATGCGAGCTCGATTTGCCTTTTTAACAGTCCAAGTTTCCGAGGCATACAAAAATATGGAGAACACAAGAGACTGAACCAGCGACATTTTGGTAGCTTTAGTGATGTTATGGTCACGCCATATTTTAGTGAGCTTTGTCATGGCCACACGTGCCTGCTGAATGCGCCGTCAAATCTCATTTTCACAGCTACCCGAATTATCGATCAAAGAACCGAGGTACAAAAAACTTTGAACTACTTCACAACGGCCTACTGACTTTATTTCTCGATGATTATCGTGCTCTCTATCTACGATCATAACCTTGATCATGTTGTAGTTAATACCAAGACCATATGGTGCACTGTGTTGTTCTAAGATGTTTAATAGAGCTACTAGTTCTTCCTGAGAAGCAGCAATAAGGGTTGTATCGTCAGCAAATCTCAAGTTGGATATTTTGCTTCCGTCAATAGTTATACTGCCATTCCAGTTGTCCAATATGACATCATACAACGTCCAAAAAATTGAGTATCTCGAAGTCGAAATTGTTCATGATCACACCGCTGTCCTCACCTATGGTTTAGGTTTTGCTGACTGGAATGATCATCTAGTTTCATCAAACTAACTATAACTATTTTGTAGGCGAAGTCTGAAGGCAGTGAAGCAACCCCTCTAGATCTCCAAAACGTTGGCGGAGTCTTTCTAGTACTTACCATTGGAACAATACTTGGAATATTTGGATCTTTCGCAGAACTAGCATGGCACATCCACCAGAAGTGTAAGAAAGAACGTAAACCATTCAAAGAGAAGTTTTTGAACGAGATGAGATTTTTCCTGAAGTTTAAACAACAAGTTAAAGAAGTTGAAGGGGAATCTAGTAGTGAAAATTCCAATCCAGCTGTGCTGGACATATTAAGAAAATAATGAAAAATAAAGGGCCTCTAACACTGTTCATTGCATAATGTTTGTTCTTAGAAACCATCAATCCAAATAGCAGAAGACAAAATCCAATCTTTTTAGTAAACACATTCAGTCAATTTTGACTGAAAGATTCATCATCATAGTCACATTGTCTTAACAGACATGTTGTGAACTCGTAAAATGCATTAAGTCGGAGCTAGAGTATTGCCGACACGAGTATTATCAATAGTTTTGAGAACTGCACATAGAGGTTAGGTTTAGTTGTGACTTACATATGTCATATCATACAGTATTTTCCTCCTGTGTGCCATACATCCGTTTTCAAGGAGTGTGAAAACTACGTAAAATTATGTGAAACATTTATTTGGAGTAAATGAGAGACAAAAAAAGACGCTTTTTTGCTGCTTTCTTCTATTTAAAAATTGTTTTACACATTTTTGTCTATGTTTTCAGTACAGAATAGTAGAATACAGATGTCAAAGTAAAGGTAGGAAAACAGCTCTTTTGCATTTTTAAATTTTATATTGCAAACAAAACAAATATTAGCTATAATTCCCAGAAAATATGTCCTTAGGAAAGGTAGTTGATTCACATGCTGTGGTGTGAGTCGTCTTCTGTTACCAGTGTAAACACTGTTCTACAAACGATTCTGGGACGGTTTTAAAAAGCCCACCACATAGAACCATAAAACGAAGCAAAACAATAGGCATAGGAAAGAACTAACGGTAAAATACAATTACACATTTCACTGAAGCTACGAATCCAGTGGAGTTCAGAAAGTATAAAATATGAAAATAACCGACTTTCGGTTATTCGCGAACAAACCGGTTAACCGGTTTAACCGCCAGTAAAAAATAACCTGTTTAAAACCGGTTATTGGATATGCTATAACCGGTTATTTGAAAAACCTGTTATTTTTGCCCATCCCTACTTGTTGTAGTTAATACCAAGACCATATGCTGCACTGTGTTGTTCTAAGATGCTTATCAGAGCTACTAGTTCTTCCTGAGAAGCGACAATAAGGGTTGTATCGTCAGAAAAAGATGAAAGATTAAATTTATGATAATCTTGTGTTAGGTATTTTTAAGACAAATAAAACATGGTATCATATACGTATCCATTATATTGCTAGAAGCTTATATACGTTATAAAAATAAAAAAGGTAACCTACTGACTAAAATAAACTATACAAAATGAGGTAGAACATAAATCAGTCCTATTGTAGATATTAGGCAAACATTCTTTGGATACAATGTGTACAAATGGATAGGAGAGGTTAAATTAAAAAATGAACAATAAAAAACACAGAGGCTCCGGTAAGATTTGTACAAATATAACGTTTAAATGCATAATATACATAAATATATAACAACATTAACATATATTAACACAGAAGTGTATAAGTTGTCGAAAATTTCATGTTTGTTGAAGTTGGGCTGAGATTCAAAGCGAAAAAGACACAATAGGAATTTATGACGTCACAGTTACTGCTAATTATCAATTTTTGATATTTAAACTTTAACGGTAGTGAAAAGTATTCGATGTATTCTATAGCATGATTATTTTGATGCGCTTTATTGATATTTAAATTTTGACAATGGTAAAAAATAAAAAAGGATGTTTCTTATGTATGTCAGTTAGTCTTAAGCTCTCCTTGAAGATGCTGCTGTAGAAAAAAATCACTTTGACAAGTGGAAGTGTTTCTAACACAGAGTTAACATCTCTAGAGGGAGCCTAATTTGAATACTGGTCAGCCAACATCTATAGCGCTATTGCCACTCTTCTTCGTCCGCTTAAGGACCTTCCAGTTTCTTCAAAATCTGGCAGTTTCCGCAGTTTGAACACATGTTCCTCAAAGTATTTAACTGGGTATTTAACTATACGTTAAAATATACTTGCAATGTAACTGATTTACGTGAAGATAATTTGTATTGATTTAACGAAATCTCAAAAATGGTAAATTTCATAGCAGAATGTCGCAATAACTTCTAATATGTCGTAAATTTGGCAACCTACAATCGGCGTCCCCTAAAGCTGTCATGTGGCTGTCATTGTAAATGTGGTTATTGCGTATGTTGAGATTTTTGTTGTTTCAGTGTATATTTGAGTGACTTTGTGACTATTTGTGGTGTGAATTAAATTATTTATGAACAATATTGTCATAATTGCATGATGGGACGAAATAAAAAGTGCATAGTTTGCTGCACTAGCGACGAATCGGTGAACACCACTTATCATAGGTTAGTATAGGTTTTTCAGTAGCATAAAATATGGGGAAACACTTCATAGCAATAATAAATTATCAACTGTTACAATCAAGTTATAATAAGAGTAACTCTCTAAGTATAGCTAAATACTAATACAACTTGTTGTATCAGTTTGTAACCTCACAGTAATAGTTGAATCTATTAATGAATGACCTGTGCATTTTGTTGTTTACATTCCCTCTAGAGATGTTGACTCTGTGGTTTCTAAATAATTTATCTTGTTAACCTTTTGGATTTTTCAAGAGTAGCAAACTAACGATAACCTACACACTTCTTGATAGAAAATACTCAAGTCCAGCATTTTGCTGTAGAAAGTTTGTCAAAAATTCTTCAAATAAATTATAAATAAATAAATACAATCCTAACTGATCCTTAATAGTAAAATTGTCCGCATTGTATTTTCATACATTCGTAACAAATACATTTATTTACATTTGTGTATTTACAAGTACGTAAAAGTTGATCCACAACATGGTGCATAATCCTGCTCAGAAAAGGATAATTCATATTTCAGGTAAATGTCTGGCAAGAAATAGTGGCTAGCTATAGTAAATTACATAATTTTGTACGTTGGATGAAGTATAATGTGAAATTTATCTGGCAGTTGCAAGTTTCTGAAAATGGTAATGTATATCAAAAAGCTATAATTCATCAAATTCATTTTGCGAATATTTTTCCATTCTAAAGCTTTTGGGACGGTTATAAAACATGAGTTCACCTACTCCATAGACATCTCAGAACTGTAGTTATGAATGAAAAAATATCTGCTTTTGAGCGAATTCACATGATTAGATGTGTTTAGCCAAAAAGGTCCCATGACCTTATAATATTTGGTGAAGATATTTTACATTTGGATTCATAATATGTTTCATACTCAGCTAGGGTACAAAGTTCCAATATGAAAGATTACAAGTTACAAGTTAGTTGTATGTGATTCTTATTGTTCAGTACTCAGATTTTGAAGCCTTGAAGCGTTCCTTAAATTATACGTAAAAAACCCTTGCCCGGTAAACGTCCTTTTTGTGGCTTTGGCAAAAATTAGAAAGATATTTTCAAGATTTTGTCTAGAGTTTTTGATGAAATTTCGAAGTTTTTCTTACATCAGAAAGATCCTTCAGTCTTTAGGATTTGAAATATGATATAACCATTTATATTAACTGGCAAAGAAAGTCATTTTGTTTATCGACATTGAGAAGTGCTTGAACACGGATTGCTGCATAGTATATTTTGACATCTCAGGCATATAATGACATATATATCCTATACCATAGGGAAGAATATAATGTAACACAAAGATGATGTACATAGGAAATATATCTCATACTTCATATTGGTTCTAATGGCATACCATGAAAGAACACGGAAAAAGTTTGTGTGCTGAGGCTGAATTTCAAAACAATGGCCGAATTTGTAATTAGAATCCTCAAAACATACATGACACGAGTTTTCGTCCTGATAGGAAGCCAGATACCGATTTTAGATTTTTAGGTTGAACTTGAAGATCTGAGGGTCTGAAAATTTTAGATATTCGTTACTTGAGGCTAAACCTCAAAACAATGGTCGGATTTGTAATTAGAATCATATACATGATACGAGTTTTCAGCCTGATAGGAAGCCAGATACCGATTTTAGATTTTTAGGGTGAACTTGAAGATCTGAGGGTCTGAAAATTTTCGATATTCGTTACCTGAGGCTAAACCTAAAAAAAACGAGCGGATTTGTGATTAGCATCCTCAAAATATATATGACACGAATTTTCGTCCTGATAAGAAGCCATATAACGATTTGAGATTTTTAAGGTGAACTAGATCTGAGGGTCTGAAAATTTTTGATGTTCGTTACCTGTCGCTAAACCTCAAAACAACAGCCGAATTTGTAATAAGCATCCTCAAATGTACGAATTTTTGTCCTGATAGGAAGCCAGATAATGATTTTAGATTTTTAGGGTGAACGTGAAGATCTGATGGTCTCAAAATTTTCGATATTCATTACTTGAGCCTAAACCGCAAAATAACTGCCGGATTTGTGATTAGCATCCTCAATATATACATGATACGTGTATTCGTCCTGATAAGAGGCCAGATAACGATTTTAGATTTTTAGGGTGAACTTGAAGGTCTGACGCACTGAAAATTTTCGATGTTCGTTACCTGAGGCTAAGCCTAAAAACAATGGCCAGATTTGTAATAAGCATCCTCATGGCACGAATTTTCATCCTGATAGGAAGCCAGATAACGATTCTAGATTTTTAGGGTGAATTTGAAGATCTGAGGGTCTGAAAATTTTCGATGTTCGTTACCTGAGGCTAAACCTCAAAACAACGGCCGGATTTGTAATTAGTGTCCTCAAAATATACGTGACACGAGTTTTCGTCCTGATAGGAAGCCAGATAACGATTTTAGATTTTTACGGTGAACTTGAAGATCTGAGGGTCTTAAAATTTTCGATATTCGTTATCTGTGGCTAAACCTCAAAACAACAGCCGGATTTGTAATTAGTATCCCCAAACTATACGTGACACCAGTTTTCGTCCTGATAGGAAGCCATATAACGATTTTAGATTCTTAGGGTGAACTTGAAGATCTGAGGATCTGAAAATTTTCGATATTCGTTACTTGAGGCTAAACCTCAAAACAACGGCCGGATTTGTTATTAATATCCTTAAAATATACATGACATGAGTTTTCGTCCTGATAGGAAGCCATATAACGATTTTAGATTTTTAGGGTGAACTTGAAGCTCTGAGGATCTGAAAATTTTCGAAGTTCGTTACGTGAGGCTAAACCTCAAAACAACGACCGGATTTGTGATTAGCATCCTCAATATATACATGACAGAAAGTTTCGTCCTGATAGGAAGGCAGATAACAATTTTAGATTTTTAGCTTGAACTTGCAGATCTAAGGGCCTGAAAATTCCTGATGTTAGTTAAGTAAGGCTAAACCTCAAAACAACGCCCGAATTTGTAATAAGCATCCTCAAAATATATATGATACGAATTTTCGTCCTGATAGGAAGCCAGATAACGATTTTAGGTTTTTAGGGTGAACTTGAAGATCTAGGGGTCTGAAAATTTTCAATATTCGTTAACTGAGGCTAAACCTCAAGACAACGGCCGGATTTGTAATTAGCATCCTCAAAACATACATGATACGAATTTTCGTCGTGATAGGAAGCTGGATAACGATTTTAGATTTTTAGGGTCAACTTGAAATTTGTGAATCTGAAGAGTTTTAATATTCTGTACTTGAGGCTCAACCTCAAAACAACGGCCGGGTTTGTGATAAGCATCCTTAAAATATACATGACGCGAGTTTTCGTCCTGATAGGAAGCCAGATAACGATTTTAGATTTTTAGGGTGAAGATCTGGGGGACTGAAAATTTTCCATATTCGTTATCTGAGGCTAAACCTCAAAACAACGGCCAGATTTATTATTAGCATCATCAAAATATACATGACACTGATTTTCGTTCTGATAGGAAGCCAGATCTGTGGGTCTGAAACATTTTCATGAAATTTCATTTTTTTTTTTTTCATATATCCCTAATAATGTCCAATTCTAAATGTACACTACTGTGTGTTACACTATTTTCACATCAGGTAGGTAGCCTAGTATGTCTGGGGTAACGATGAGACTTATATTTGGTCGCGCTTTGAATTCATCCACAATTTACATACACGCAGACTGTATCAAAGACTCATAATCGTTAGATCCTTCACAGGGCTTTCTTTTCTGAGTACTGGACCGTTACAGCTCTTCCCAACTATTGCCACTACTAGGGTGCTTCTCCCTATTCAGTCTACAAGCCAGCCTAACGGTTCCACTGATCAGCGTTATTTGTACTATAAAACCTCCTCTTGGGCAACCTCGCTCCCACAACCACCTACGTCGACTGCTGCGTGAGCAAATTGAGCAACTCCCCATGGTCCATGTTATTCAGCGTCTGTATATCGATCCCCAATGCATTCGCCACGCTGTCCATGTCCAACCCGAAGGACTTCAGCAGTTGGATGAAGTCCATCTCCTCGCCTGTGAAGGGATCGTGCAACCTGGGGCAGGAATGGTTGCACTGGGGCCAAGAGCACCTCTCCAGTCGCCGGTGAGCGCATCTGTGACGCGGCTTCTGGGCTCCAGGTAGGGTCCTTGGGGGACGCTTCTCGCCTGGGCTCGGGACTATCGACGTGGGACGGTTGTGTGTCAGCTGCTGTCGGTTGCGATCTGAAAACAGAAATTGAAGGGTCATATAACGTTGTTTGTCTTTTGAAGTAACGTATATCAGAAAGATCGAATCATTTTTTTGGCTATGTACTTAAAACCGTTAGTATTGCTAAAACGACATCCCAGAAGCTTGGAGTTTTGTTCTGCTGTAGGAAGCTGTATACACCAGAGCAACTACACTACTACAAGACACAGATCCGACCATCGTTGGAGTATTGCTCCCATGTGTGAGGATGAGCACTCTCTAAAGCTTTGGGGCACTATCCAGAGACTAATCGATACGCCTAATCTCACAAAGGACCTTCACAGCCTGGAACATCGAAGAAGGGTGGCTGACCTGTCCCTGTTTTACAGATTCTATCACGGAAGATGTTCAAGTGAGCACTCCCAGATAATAACAGCGAAGGCTGTTCGAACGAGGAACACTAGAGAGGCTCTGCGAGCTCATCCTTACCAGGTCGAGGTCCCTACGCCCGAAACTAGTCTCCTCCAGCATTTATCTTTTGGAGAACCTCGACGCTGTGGAATGAGCTGTCGGAAAATTTGTTTCCCGACGGCTACAACATGCAGCGTTTCAAATCTAACGTGCACCGACACTTATCCTCTCGCGGCACTTCTGCAGCGCCATAGGCTTTGAGTCTTTACGGGAAGCTGACCATAAAAAGAAGTAAAGTGACACTTGATTGAGTAGTAGTAATGTTAATTACAATAAATACAAGGCAGTATAGAAAGAAAATGATTAAAATAAACATCAGGAATCCACTGAAGCTATGCTTGAGCGTGGATTTTGAGAAGAAAGCTATGTCATGCATCTACAATAGGTTTACTATAATCAGGAAAAAAAGACAAGTTGAAAATCTAAATAGAGAAACGATAAAAAAAACAATTACAGTTTCCATTACTTTTGATCATTGCAAGTCTTGAATTAACGTCGTGACAACAAATAATCGTTAATGGGCCTATGCCGTGATCTCAAATTGATCAATTTATTTACGGCGGTATTATTTATGATGATACATAGGACCGTTTACTGTAAAAAGTCAGCAGAAAACTTGATCCAAATGATCCAATGAGAAGCGTCCTTTCGTGGTCCGATGACTACGAGCGGATGCTATTGTTTTGTACCAGTGAGCTCTTATTGGTTCCCTACAGGTGACGTCACGACCTGGGCGGGAAGTGTATGGATTCAAAAAATTCAGTATTTAGAGCAATTTTTTTCGGTTATAAATACGATAGAAAAATTTTGTAAAATTATTTATGGCATCTACGTGGTGTCAGGGTTCGTTTAAGCCAATAAACCAAAAATGTGGTATAGGCCCATTCAGATGCAAACATTCTGAGTTTATCTAGTAACCATATTTGTAAGTTCTTCTTAAATACACTGCTAGATTTAATACTTTTGATTTCATTTCATTTTATTTTATTAGATACATAAGTGTATGCCCTGGGTGCTAAGTATTGATAATATCTTTGTCCAATTGTTTTATATGCCCTGGGAACTTCAATATTATTAGTTTTTATTGTTGTATCGTACTGATGTTAGACATGATTGGACTGGCTTTACTAATTGCTTTATATTCTTAGGTGTCCCCCAGATAGGTAATGGAGACTCTCAGGCATATCATAGATGTAGGCCTTGGGTCATACGGGGGGTTTCTTGGAATCAGGAAGTCGATTAACTGGCCAGACTCGACACCGGAGTATAGTTTGTTGGCCCGGAGCCAGGGTTGCCAGATGATATTTTTTTATTTCCCTAGATTTTTTACTACAAATTCCCTAGATTTCCCTAGATAAATATATGTAATATATTTTGGGGATACATGAAATATTAGTCATTCAGTTTTTATACAATTCTTTATTTTTTGTTTTTTATTATACCAAAAAACGTATACTTACATTAAATATTAAATTATTATATTATTATATTATTAATTATTAAATAAACATATATACAAACAAACAAAATTTATAGTAAAAACAGCACTACCTTTGTAAAACACTAGCAAAATAATTTAACTGTAGGGGTACATATTATGATCAGTCATAGTGGTACAATCCTTGAAGTGCCTGTAGCTCTTGAATGAATCACTTTAGACCCCAAGTGTGCGGTTTGTTGGAATTGTTTTATCGGGAGGAACACAGAAGGACACTAATATATAGAATGTCCCATTAATAATTTTGATTCGGACGTCCCGTGACCAAAAACAAATACCTCATTGAGTAACACAATGACAAGAAAAGGCACAACATTTGCTCTAAATTACATACCCAAAATTATGATTCTCTACTGCTGCCCAGTTCCAATATATTGCTTGCTAATCATCGTGGAACACCCTGTGCATCAGTATTTCCCTATTTTCCTTATTAAAAAGATGAAAATTCCCTTTTTCCCCTATTGTGTCGTAAAATTCCCTAGATCTAGGGAAGTTTCCCCTAAGTCTGGTAACACTGCCCGGAGCCCGTGATAGGATTAACACCCGTATGCACCGTAAGCCAATTGCGCGATTAGTTACGTAAACCTGGATTAGATTACTTGTTTACTATGCACCGCAAACTGACAATTTTGACACTGTCACTGTCAAAACGATCTTGCGAACACAACCTTGCCGTATCTCCATTCTGGGTTAGTTAATCTCTTGACGGTGCATGGCTAGATGCCAAAGATTGACAAAACGCGATTAGGGAACTAGGATTAGAATCGCCAAACGGTGCATACGGGTGTAAGTAGGCAGCAGGAAGGATTTTATAACCGGGATGAACACACCTAGATCAGCATGACTATGGAATCATTAAGGCCGATATGCAATCAGAAACCTCGTGGGTTTTCTGACGGGGCACTGCAGGCTCAGGCGGCAACTATTAGTATTAAGAATTGAAGAAGACTCCCTATGCATGGGTTGTAGGGAGGCCGACGAAAAGGTCTACCACTTCCTTGCGGAATGTGAGTTTCTGAGCGGGCTGAGCTACGAGATCTTTGGATCCGATAGACTCCAGCCAGAGGAATTACCCTCCCTAAGCTGAGCCGACATAGTGACCTTTGTTAAAAGATGGCGGAGAGGTAATATTAGGGGATGGCAAAATGTTTCTTTACTTTATATTATCAACAGTAATTTTTGTGTTTGAAATTTTTAGAAAATAAAGCACTATTGTGAACTCACCGTGCTTCCGTCGTCCTTTCCTGTTATTTCGCTGTCTTCTTTTGTTACCACTTCTACTCACTGTTTCGGCTCTTTTGTTTTTGCCACCAGACACCCTATTTCTTCTTCTTTTTGCAGCATTTTTGAGTCGCTTCAACCTTCGTCTCTTCGTCTTCTGCTCCCAGCAATGTAAAGCCTCCGCTATTGAAACGTCATCAATCTTCACCTAAAACAAAGTATACCTAGTTTTAGAAATAAGAAAACAATATTGCATTTGAAAATTGCCAATATTTTGAAAATTATAATTTTTCGAAAATTTTTGAATTTCGGAAAAAATTTTAAAATGAATTGATTCTAGAGATTTCGAAAATTATCACAATTTTAAAAAAAAAGTTTTTCTTTGGTATTCCAGCGTCTCTTACTTTTTGTAATTTCATAACTGTTGACCAACATCAACGGCATGACATAGCAACGACAACTTCATTTGCTGGTTTTCTCGAAATATTTTAGGGCAACTTCTCTAGTAAAGCATTTTTCCCAACAGAGTAGGTTAATATAAACTCATTTTTATTATGATCAGCTCCCGCAAAGCCTGAAAGCCTATGGCACTGTAGAGGTGCTGCGAGAGGATAATTGTAGGTGCACGTTAGATTTGAAGCGCTGCATGTTGTAGCCGTCGAGAAACAAATTCCGCGGCAGCTCATTCCACAGCGTCGAAGTTCTCCAGAAGAAGGAATGCTGGAGGAGACTGATTCGAGGAGTATGGACCTCGACCTTGTAATGAGCTCACAGAGCCTCTCTAGTGTTCCTCGTTCGGACGGTCTTTGGTGTTATTATCTGGGAGAGCTCACTCAAACATCTGTAAAACAGGGATAGGTCAGCCACCCTCCTTCGATGTTCCAGGCTGTGGAGGTCCTTTGTGAGGTTAGGCGTATCGATTAGTCTGAATGCTCTCTTCTGGATAGTGTCCAGAAGCTTTAGAGAGTGCTTCGGTGCAGATATCCACACATGTGTGCCTTGTAGAGCAGCAGCATCTTTATAGTAATGATATGCTTAAGGACGTCAGCTTTTCAATTCAAATATAACAATCATTGCATATTTACCAGTTGCCAATCTCGCTTGGTAAGCACGGCATGTGAGACGCATGATGGTGCAAAAACGGCCGAAACGTTTTGAAAGCTGTGCTTCAACGCGTCACCCATCTCGTGAATGTAGTCCCATTGCTGTTTCGTCACTGGAGCTCCAACGTTGTCTGCACTGATCTGGGCCTCATCGAACAACCATTGGAAGACGAACAAGTCACCTGAAAAATTGGAAACCGCAAATATTAGGTTAGGAAACAAAAAAGAAAGAAAAATTTTCCAAACTAGCTAAACTAGATCCAACACTCTTTAGTAAGTCCACCACTGATCAAAACTCAAACATATTTGGGAGGTAAAATGCTATCTTCAAATATCTCTTGATACGGCCTGTAACTTGTCGTTTTTCTCCATGATGAAATGCATCAATTATTTAAATTGCAAATGAGGTAAATCCTATGGTTCCCGTTGTTTATAAATGTAAAAATTACATCCCTTTAAAGACAAAAAAGCAATTATATACTGACTTTTGCTCATCACATTTGCCTTATCTAATAACTTTTTGAGGAACTTGTGGAAAAATAAATTTTAATCAAATTAATATTATGCAAAACAAATTTTTGAAAATTTTATACAACTATGAATATCTCACATCAACGGATATTCTATATCATATACAGGGTGTAACTTTTAAGGATGTCCACACCTATATTACCGTGTAGATCTCGCTGAGCTGATCATTTTTCAATAAGCAACATGGGTCCGGAAACGAACCGTTTCGGAGATAACGCTACCGAAAGTAGTTCTTTCTGACGCCTGAAATAATTGGCCCGTACTTGCTCCCAGCGCGACTCAACGCCGACAACTACATCGTGTTCCTCCAGGATGTCCTTCCAAGTCTGCTTGAAAATGTTCCTCTTCAGGTCCGAAGAGGAATGTGGTTTCAGCACGATGGAGCTCCAGCCCACTACGGAGCGCAAGTCCGGGCTCATCTTGATGCAGCTTTTCCAGGGCGTTGGATCGGCCAAGGTGATCCAGTAGCGTGGCCGGCGCGGTCTCCGGATCTCAATCCTCTGGATTTTTTTCTGTGGGGTCACCTGGAAGCACTTGTCTACCAAGGGGGTGCACCGCACGCAGCAGAAGAGCTGATTGCACGCATCACTGCAGCAGCTGGAGACGACAGGGAGCAGCCACAGGTAATCAACGCTGCCACTGCATCGGTCATCCATCAAGCCAGATTGTGCGTGCAAGAAGGCGGTGGCCACGTGGAGCCTCTCCTTCACTGATTTTTGACTGACCTCGGTGTTTTTTGTTGTTGTTTTTTGCATTTTTTTTTTTGTTTTGTTTGTTTGGTTTACGTTTGATATTTTGGCCATGACGATTAAATGTTGACAACCCGAATCTGTCTTAGCAGCTGATCCGTAACCCCCTCTCTCCTCTGCCAATTACGAGATGTTGAATGAATTGCCTAAGTTCAAGCGTCAGAAAGGATAACTTTCGGTTGCGTTATCTCCGTAACGGTTCGTTTTTGGACCCATGTTGCTTATCGAAAAATGATCAGCTCAGCGGGATCTACATGGTGGTATAGGTGTGGACATCCTTAAAAGTTACACCCTGTAGATATACCTAAAATAGAGAGCCCATTGCAATACAAAATACTGAATAACAAAAATCAAATACATATTTTTAAACTGTTAGTGAGATTCACAATGACGATATAAAAAGGCTGACAAATTTATATGTAGCACAAGGTAGATCCAACCTAGGACTAAATAAACCAGGGTTGCTTGCATCAAAATGTTATAATAAATTTAAGCCATAACTATAGGTCAACCACTTCTTATCCACTGTTTATTAAAAAATGTAAAGAGCACCTGAATATTCATCGAAACACAAACAATTATTTTGAATTAACTAAAAATATTAGTACCACTTGCCAACGTAATACTGTTAGTTTATAGGTTAGGTCTCCATTCCAATGCTGTTAAAGCACCAACTGGAGATTTGAAAATATGTTTCTATTACTTATAATATTGAATCAATAAGATAGTTCTTTCGAAAACAAAATTACTGCTGTGATGAAAGGGTTTCTAAAATAGCCCCACGTTGGGCGCCAAATGTGTAATATCAAGAATTCGAATTTGACCATGTTTCTCAAACAGCTTGCTGAGTTTTCTGGATGGGTGGAAGACTAAAATGTATTACAGTGGCCGATTAAGAGGTTTAGTGAACATGCCGAGGTTTCAGAGAGTTTTAGACTTAGGACTGATAAATCTGAAAGGAATTTGAATCCAACGTACCACAGAGTTAACATCTAGAAGGACCCTAATTTGAATATTGGCCAGCCAACATCTATAGCGCTATTACCACTCTTCTTCGTCCGCTTAAGGACCTTCCAGTTTCTTCAAAATCTGGCAGTTTCAGCAGTTTGAACACATGTTCCTCAAAGTATTTAACTGTGTATTTTACTATACATTTCAATATACTTGCAATGTAACTGATTTACGTGAAGATAATTTGTATTGATTCAACGAAATCTCAAAAATGGTAAATTTCATAGCGGAATGTCGCAATAACTTCTAATATGTCGTAAATCTGACAACCTACAATCGGCATCCCCTTAAGCTGTCATTGTGCTGCTGTGATTATTGCCTATGTTGAAATTTTTGTTGTTTTAGTGTATATTTGAGTGACTTTGCAACTATTTGTGGTGTGAATTAAGTTATTTATGGACAATATTGTCATGCAATTATGATGGGATGGAATAAAAAGTGCATAATTTGCTGCAATAGCGACGAATCGGTGAACACCACTTATCATAGCATAGGTTTTGTTTTGGTTTTCAGTAGCGTAAGATATGGGGATAACTGGGAACAAAAGTAACTTCACTCCTTTTTCAGGAATAATAATGGTTGTGTAATGTATATTATGTGCATCTGTGTAGGTTTCCTCCGAATATAGTGATGAGAAACAAGTCGCTTGATGCATTACAGCTGAAAGGTGAAATTGGGGAGGTTGGGGGGTTGTGTAACTCAAAAATTTGTAGTATTCCTAAAGGCTGGCCATTCACCTGTGAAATAAAGACCTAGCGTATAAGTAATACCTTCATGTTAACGATGTCGCTTCACTATACTACCTTGTTTGTTAGATGTTTTACTTTGAATCTTCCACTCCTTTTAATAACTATGCCTCTGATACTGCGGCTATGTCGTTGTAGTTTCAAAAAAATATAATAAAACTAAACTGTTTAGTTTTCAATGACTTCCATGTTTCGAAAAACACTTCATGGTAATAATAAATGATCAACTGTTACAATCAAATTATAATAAGAGTAACTCTCTAAGTATAGCTAAATACTAATACAGCTTATTGTATCAGTTTGTAACATCACAGTAATAATTGAATCTATTAATGAACATCCAATTTTAATATAAAGTCGTACGCCACTGGTAATGCCCTCAAGCTGTCAAAATTTCCGTTACATGTTGGCTGGTCAGTGACCTGTGCATTTTGTTGTTTACATTCCCTCTAGAGATGTTAACTCTGTGCAACGTACCCATTTCGTTTGATAAGGGATCTCCAACCACTCAGAAAACGCACATAAACCTAGGACTTACTTTTCAATGTAGGATATATCCTGTATCCAAAGTAACATCGCCAAGGTTCCTGCAAGTACTCCTCTCTACACCGCCTGGGCACTTTCCCCCTCCACATTTCCATGCCCTTCTTGATCGCGTCTACAGTTGGCTTATTGGTCGGCGCATAGGGAGTTCTGTCCAAGAACCAACCAGAATCCGTTATGCCACGTACTGTGATGTAGCGTAGCTGCAACTCATCGTGAAGTAACTCTTTCACGAAGTCCAGGTTTAACATTACCCCCACTCCTGAAATGAAGCGGACGTAGAAGTGGACTGTCTACTGTCTAAAATTAACGCTAGACTTAGTGTGACCATAGTGATGGTAATGGAACTAAGGTAGATATAGGGTTCCACAGGGATTGGTTTTGGGGCCTTTGTAGTGGGATGCTTTATGACGTAGTTTGCATTTATTTACTTTTTGTATCCTGATCGTTATAATCCAATATTTTGTAATAAAATCCTGGGATACGGTTAAAAAATACATAGATAATTTCCAAAGTTTCGACGCTAAAATTGCGTCATCTTCAGGACGTGAGTGATATATAGATTATACCACCACAGTCCCAAATATTTTTGCAGGATGGTGTAGGCAACATGATTCTTATCATCCGATATTTCTAGATTAGATCCTGATAAGTTGAAGTGCTCTCTTGCTAGTGTGAGGTATGTGCACTTCACTCCATTGGGATCTGGAGCACAGTGGTTATGCAATCGATATGTGAAGCATTGATGTGATCAGTCGTGTGGTTGTACATTAATCTCTTCTATTTAAAGGGATCAGTAGTCTTACAGAGTGGATGTTTTGTCTTATTGATTGGTTTTGATTCTTGCGTATAAAGATAGACAATGATATAATATAGCTTCTATGAACTAGACCAAACAAAACACGTTGCTTACTCAATGTGATATACAGGGCGTTAATTAAGTATGTTAACAAACTTTAACCACGAATAGTACTCCAAAAAATAGAAAGAAAATGTCATATCAACATGGGTCCGGAAATGCTTCCTAAGGGAGCTACGCTCCTTTGCATGGGGCACCCTCGATATTCTCGAAACCATTCATAACAAAATAACGAAATTAGGTACGATGGGTAAACTTTTGACGCTGAATCTGATTCTGAATTCAGTATTTCATAATTTTAATCAGAGGTGTATCATACGGGAGGAGTTAAGGGTAAAAATAACTCCATTTTCTAAATGGTAACTTTTTTGACATTTTGATTTTAGAATGTGGCATCTCAGAGATTTCAACGTAAAAATGGTCTCTTAGTAGATTTCGATGGGGCTAACCGTTTTCGAGAAAAATGCAAATTATTGAATCGATGCAGACTATTGTAAATAAATAAATGCATTTTTCTCGAAAACCGTTAGCCCTATCGAAATGTACCAAGAGACCATTTTTACGTAGAAATCTCTGAAATACCATATTCTAAAATCAAATGTCAAAAAATAACCATTTAGAAAATGGGGTTATTTTTACCCTTAACTCCTCCCGTATGATACGCCTCTGATTAAAATTATGAAATTCTGAATTCAGAATCAGATTCAGCGTCAAAAGTTTACCCATCGTACCTAATTTCGTAATTTTGTTATGAATGATTTCGAGAATATCGAGGGAAAACCGTCTTCAGGGTGCCCCATGCAAAGGGGCGTAGCTCCCTTAGGAAGCATTTCCGGACCCATGTTCTTATGACATTTTCTTTCTATTTTTCGGAGTACTATTCGTGGTCGAAGTTTGTTAACATATTTAATTAACACCCTGTACATATTCAGATTCATTAGATGTGGCGGTAATAAGCACCTCGAAAATTATTATAACAAGGTTTTTGATAGGGCTTCAAAAATTTATAAAACACAGACTTTTCAGATTTTTCCCAATTTTGAGAATTTTATATTTGAGGCTGGGATTTTAAAATCCAATCTCCAGACTCAAGGAAAACAGCTCTCTGATCACCCCATCATCTTATATAAGACTTTATTTCTAAACGAAGGAGATCAAGATGCACATTTATTGAAACAAAAAAAAGGATTTCAACCCCTGTAGCCAGCTTGATAGAGAATTCGAAGGAGATTTTTGCAATTTTTCAGGTTTCTATTCTTGCGCATAAAGACAGACAATGATATAACATAAATTCAATAAACTAGATCAAATAAAACTAGAATTTTACCTCCAGCGCTGCTTCCAGCCAACAGAACCTCAGTCCCATTCTCCAGACCCAATGGAAGTAGATCTCTGATCACCTGCCCAACCACCAAGCTGCCCATGAATCCAAAGGGTTGTCCAGCCGTGGGTGGCCTGGAACCACTCCAGGAGTCGCTGGTACAATACGCCACGAACACGTGGTTGGCGTTGTACCAGAAAGGGTTCTCGCTGGCCAATGGCGATAGCATCCCCCCTACTGCAAAGATAAAATATAGGTCAGTTTATATTTATAAAAACAATTGAAATTTGTGAGAATTTGTTGTGACGAGGTTCTAAAGTACGCCAATATCTTACCTACCGGGAAGTGGAAGCAGTGCAATAGACAGAGATGATCAAGAAAAGTAACCAACGGCAAAGTTTACGGAATACATATAAGTTGGATCACTCTCCGTCGGCACCTTGAAGATCTCATATCAAGGCGATGCCGCGGCCGCACGCGCCAGTTAGTTTTTGCGTTGGTTTTTGCCCAAGTACGAGGGTCTTTTAGCGGGGACTTGCTAACGCCTGGGTTTTACGTATATACGAGGGTCATTGAAAGACTAGGTATTGACCGCCGATTTAGACATACAAATACAAATATAACGTCTATTTTGCTAATACACTAACTTACATAAGGGGATATTGAAAATAAAACCTAGTAAAACTATTACTAATGAATCTCAAATGATTTCACATATTGAAGCTATTTCGTAGATAAGTAAAAACTGATGGTTCAAAGGTGCTACAGTATTTTTACCTTAATGTTTTGTTTATTTGGCTTATTTTTGAGACCACAGCTTATAAAATTTATGGTATAGTATATACGAACTCGCATGTACAATTTTAAAAGATAATCATGTGGAAATGCTTTACATGGCTGTGAATAAATTATTTTTGACATTTTGCTTTTCAGTGTCATTTCAATTGCTACTGTAGAAAATGAATTGTTAAAGTTATAAATAAAAATATTTCCGAGCTCTAAAATATAATTTAGAATGTCCCTGGATGGTATGGTAAGATCACCGAATTAATATTTTGTCTCACTATTCGCTTTTAGCGTGATAGAATCCTTTAAGTACCTGTAGGTCTTGCATTAATCACTTTAGACTCAACTGAGCTAGTTAGTTGGAGTTGGTTTATGGGGAGGAACACAGAAAGGCACAAATGTACAGGGTGTTCCATTAATAATTTTGAATCGAATGTCATGTGACCAAAAACAAATACCTCATTGGGTATGACAAAAGAAGACACAACTTCTTCTCTAATTTACATCCCCACAACCATAATTCTCTACTACTACCCAGTTCCAACGTATTGCTTGTCTTAATCGTCGTGAAACACCCTGTATCTATATCCTTTACGTTTCAAGGTTTATTACAAAATAAGGATGGATCTGATTGTCATTTTCCATCCGTTAATGAATTTGATTTATCAAATCAAACTTCTAAAAATATTATCCATTTCCTGCAAACAAATCCGAGATAACAAAATCCGATATTTTTTAGACACGGTATACACTACGCGTTAAACACGTTCAACCTCTACTTTGCACCGCCCCGTATCTCCCGGCTGACGTCGGTACACTGCTACCGGTGTACCGGGGAGACGGAGCAAGGGGCAGGCCGTTTTGATATTTTTGCGGAGTGATCCAACTTATATGTATTCCGTATACTTTGTCAACGGATTTAACACATAGCAAAACTCATCCTTAATGTCACTTGGCATACCAGGTGACCCCTTTAAGAATAGAATAGAATAGAATAACTTTATTTGTCCGTTAACCATATGTTAAATGGATTGGATATGTCAGAATAGCATAGATACATAAATATAATGTAGATACACACATAATGTATAAAGAACGCACATAATACATATACAAGTACGAACATACAATAAAATTTATGTACAATGTACAACAAATAAGCTATATGCAAACACAGGGGTATAGAACAAAGGATTCTATACTGTGAGATAGTTTACAAATTCCTTTAAATCGTAAAAACAGTTATTAATCAATAAAGTTTTTAATTTTCTCTTGAATAGGTGTTCACTTACACAGTTTTTGAAATCCTGTGGAAGTAAGTTAAAATAGTGACATCCGGCCAGAATAGGAGACTTTTTGTAAAAACTGTGAGAATGTTTACTAATTACTATATTTAATAGTATCAATATTCCTGGATAGAAATTTCTTAGGCCTTATCTACCTCATTTTTTTTAAGGTCAGACTCCCGCAAAGGCTGAAAGCCTATGGCGCTGTAGATACACTGCGAGAGAATACGTATCGGTGCACGTTAGATTTAAAACGCTGCAGGTTGTAGCCGTCGGAACACAAATTCCTTGGCAGCTCATTCCAAAGCGCCGAAGATGCTGGAGGAGACTGGTTCGGGGAGTAGGGACCTCGACCTGGTAAGGATGAGCTCGCAGAGCCTCGTTCGGACGGCCTTTGGTGTTATAATCTGGCAGAGCCCACTCGAACATCTTGCGTGATAGAAGCAACCCTCCTTCGATGTTCCAAGCTGTGGAGGTCCTTTGTGGGATTAGGTGTATCGATTAGTCTAATTGCTCTCTTCTGGATAGTGTCCCGACGGCTACAGCCTGCAGCGTTTCAAATCTAACGTGCACCGGTAATTTTCCTCTCGCAGCATTTCTACAGCGCAAAAATCTAGACTTAAGGTATCATTGGTTCTTTCCACCCTGAATGACGATATCGGGATATTATTCTCCACGAATCGCTCTATTCTGGTGTGTCCAACTAGTGGTTCTCGTGAGTTGGTGCCTTGAGACGATGATCAGTTAAAGATTGCAGCATTTTCTATGCATATCGATAAACCACAAATGCAGGAACAAAAAAATCTTTCGTATTGTAATCCATAAAAACTACTGTAAATTGTTGTTATATTAATAATAATAAAGGTAACTTCACAACATAAGAAATACACGTTACTGCTTCATTTGTTATTTAAAAAATAGCCCTGGAGTCCGGTTAATGGACTCTGTAAAACAGTTCTTCAACTAATTTACTTTCTACGTCGGAATGATTACCGGTTATTACGGTACGTTTCCAAGACAACAAATAAATTGAAAAACATATAATCCCAAGCCTTGTTCACAGCGAGACATCATTTAGGCAGTTCATATAAAGTAACTATAATTACGATAGTTGGCAAGATTCTCACAAAAAGCCATACGACTATTTAATACATACGTGTATGCTATTGCATAACTTCATATAGTACAGCGAAACTGTAAATCAAATGTTGGAACAAAGAAAAAGTCACCGAGATACGCATATTTATCATTTTGATGTTTCTGTTTATTAAGTAAATTTTACAGTCTTAGAGATATCTGTCCAAGAAAAGTTTTAATCATAATGTATAATGCACTAGTCGCTTCCGTTTTAAAATACTGTATTACAATCTGGGAAGGAGATTTTACAACAACATTGCAAAGACTATAAAGAACCCAAAGCACTTTACTAAAAATGATATTTAATAAACATAAACCGTTTTCCGTAAAGTTATTTTACAAAGAAACAAAATTTTTCAGTATAATGTATATTTGTGTGTATCAGTGTTTCCCAAAAATGTACATCAAGCAAAAAAGCTTCAAGAAATTAAGCACAGTATCTAGAGCAGCAACTAATTTAAATCTGAGCATTGACATTTAAAAAAAACATTCACACAAAAAACTTTTTTCTACCAGGGGTCTAAGTTTTTCAACGTACTCCCTCAGATCTCAAACGTGTAGATAAATTCAAGAAATTCAAAACTGACAATCAAGGTAAGTTTGGTTCAAGAAATATTGTCTTAGCAACATCCGTCTCCAGCCTTGTTTTTCGTTGTTTTTCCCACTATGTTAAGTTATACAGTACGATAAATAGCCTAGATGTATAAACGCCCAATTCTAAAAGTTGACTAATCTTTCCTGTAAAAGTTATTCATAAATGTCAAGAGCAGTGTGATACTTATGCTGTTGTATTGTTAATCGATTGTAATGTTGGCATGGTCCTGGCAGTAAACAAACTAGAACTCCAAAAAGCTGCACCACCTTTACAACTTGATCTAGAAAAAGTACATCAATTTTCTCTTGTTCATAATTTGTCATTAACTTCGATAAAACAAGTCATGTTATTCTGTTCGGACTTCGGATAATAAACGAAGAAATGTAGAAAATTTGTTCCATTTCAACACTTGATGGGGTATGGTGTTTAATCATACTCAAACAGCAAAGATATTGTAAATAGAAATTGGTAATAAACTAAGATTCAAGAATCACATAGCTAATTCTAATCGTTATTTATTAAACTTTAAAGAGCGAATCCTTGATGTTGTCTATGTTCAGGTACTGTGATGTTGTTTACTACCCGTATTTGGATCGGTTGAAAAACAAAGTCCAAATCATCCAAAATAGTTGTGTTTAGAAACTCACCGTCTCTGGTATCGGGCCAATGTGATGACGTCATATAATGTCGTTGCTTCAACCACCTATTTCTACAGCTGTGGTGGTCGTAACAGTACCATCCACCTTCTAAAAAAATTATCCACATTTTACTGGAGTGTGATTTTCTCAGGTAAAATCTGAAAAAAATATATAAAAAACCCGTTCAGTCGCATGTTTATATCTCCTGACGTTCACTATTATGTTAATACATCTACTATTATTATATCTCAGTTTTCAAAATTCGTTTTTTTGAGATAAACTTTGGAAAAATGTTGATTCCACCCTTTAGACATGAGGAATATGAAGAATCTTTCTGAATGCTCAACCAAGGAACTTCTTAGCTACACTAACGAGGAAGTAGCTAAATACTACACCTGTCCATGGCCAAACAACACCTTCATATAAAAAATTGGGGTTGTTACTACATGTTGTCAGCTAAAGAAACATCTCTTTAAGATGAGGTTTTTTTAATAGCGACGGGGTTAGGGTTCAGTCCCATTCTAAGCTATTTGTAAGCCTTGAGATGCATTGGGCTAGTCTCTCCTGTCTTCCTTCCTGGCCTACATTCAGATAGGAGTCCTGCTTTCATTCAAGGTAGGACAATCAGAGATAACATGCTTAGCTGTTTCCTCTGCATCACCTCAGTAACGCACTTTCTGCATAAAGGATTTGCCATATCGATGCCTAACTTTTGCAGGTGTGCACCAAACGTCCCGTCCGTAGCCAGTTATGAATCCAACCACCTTTCGTAGTCCCTTCCTGCTCAGTTTGAAAGCGTCTGCAGTGTTAAAACGCAAGGGTCCCCTCAGCATCCTCTTAGACAGAATATTCCCCACCACTCTCTCCTATCGCTTCTGGTGCTCATTTGACACCCAAGTGGTGACAGATGTGTCTATGTGTCTCATCATAGTCACAATGTCTTAACAGACATGTTGTGAACTCGTAAAATGCATTAAGTCGGAGCAAGAGTATTGCCGACACGAATATTATCAATAGTTTTGAGCAATGTAGCTCGCCATCGTTCGCGATTTGTTGTCAGTTTAGTGGCGCTCTTGACACTCATATCCAGCAACTGTTTCGTCGTATCCACCCAGCGTGTAGGGGGACGGCCACGGCGCCGCCCACTCGGGGCATTACCCTGAACTACAAGTTTCTCCATATTATCGCTTCTGTGTATATGTCCGAAGAATGTAAGCATCCTCGTCGACACAATGGAGGATAGTCTCTTTGGATTACCGACCTCATCCAGTATGGAGACGTTAGTTCGATGGGCGGTATAAGGAACTCTCAGTATTCTCCTCCATGTCCACATTTCAAAAGCATCTATGCGAGCTCGATCTGCCTTTTTAACAGTCCAAGTTTCCGAAGCATACAAAAATATGGAGAACACAAGAGACTGAACCAGCGACATTTTTGTAGCTTTAGTGATGTTATGGTCACGCCATATTTTAGTAAGCTTTGTCATGGCCACACGTGCCTGTTGAATGCGCCGTCGAATCTCATTTTCACAGCTACTCGAATTATCGATCAAAGAACCGAGGTATATAAAACTTTGAACTACTTCACAACGGCCTATTGACTTTATTTCTCGATAATTATCATGCTCTCTATCTACGACCATAACCTTGGTCTTATTGTAGTTAATACCAAGACCATGCTCTGCACTACGTTATTCTAAGATGTTTAATAGAGCTACCAGTTCTTCCTGAGAAGCTGCAATAAGGGTTGTATCGTCAGCAAATCTTAAGTTGGATATTTTGCTTCCGCCAATAGTTACACCGCCATTCCAGTTGTCTAATACCTGTCTCATCACAAATTCAGAGTAAATGTTAAACAACATCGGAGATAATACACATCCCTGACGAACTCCTTTTCTGGTTGCAGTTTGACTAGACAGGTTACCATCAATTCTTACGCGAGCCGAATTAGACTCATAGAGTTGCTGTATGAGAAACACTAGGTGATAAGGAACTCCCATAGAGATGAGGATTTCCCACAGTTTAGGCCACTTTACGTTATCAAACGCCTTAGAATAGTCCACAAAGCAGATAAAAACAGGAAAATAATGCTCTCTGGCTTTTTCAATAATTTGTCTTAAGTTTAAGATCTGTTCACGCGTACCGCGTCCTTTCACGAAACCTGTCTATGTGTCTAGGCACTCAAAATAATGTTATTTTGTTGGCCTTTGCCAGTGTCTTTAGTGTTTTTTTGAAGTATAGTGGTTACTTTCCAAGGTCATCAGAGCCACCCGGCTGTCTGTGTTTATACAGATAGTATTTACTATATCTTTTATCTATGCATATTCTGCCGTATTCCATATTTCTGCTTAGAAAACGGTATTCAGTTAACTTAGGCAGATGCTTATGTTCTTATGTTCCCCCAGGCCTGTCACCGTATAGGCCTCCTCCTGTACCTGATGAATTTTTGGAGCCATCAGTGTACTACACGTAATTATGTCGAGGTTCTCTTAGAGCCCATTCCGATCTGTCACTCAAATTGGCTTTGTATGGGATCTCAGTATCCACGACTTTGGCATTATGATGGGTGGCACCTCAAGTATGTGCATTGCAGGTTGTCAAGTATCGTAGTGTACAATATGAGGTTAAGTGGTACACCCTTCTGTAGAGGATGTGAACAAGAAGATGATACTGTTGAGCAGCTGTTGTGCTAATGCCCAGCTGTTCTACCAATGCGAGAATCCATTCTGGAGAAGCACTGGCCTTCTATGGCCAGGTAAAGGAGAATCTATCCGAGCGGAGCACTTTTCTCACTAACGGTGAGTGCTGAACACTCACTTCTGAGCGATACTTGGGAGGCTAAACAAAGGGCTCAATGGGAGCTAAGTGCTGTGATATTGGCTGATCACTCTCCTTAACATATAGAATGCAGAAGGTGTCGAAATATTAGAGAGTTGTATTTCTGATTGTATCATTTTTGAAGGAAACTATAAACAAATGATGTCCAAAAAAATTTGTTTGCTTTGCTAGACAAAGAAGTTTTTAGCTGTCCTCAACTTACCCTGCCTGTGATCCATCATTACACGTGATGGATCGATTCGAGAGGAAGACCTTCTTCAAAGCCTTTACTTCACCTCCTCTGCTGGTACTAGTCTCTGTCTGTCGGTCGAACCTCTGGATGTTGTTCGTGAAGACAGGTTGGTCAGCAGCCCTCCTGTTGCCATCTTTACTGTCTATGTCACTCACGATAGTTGAAAAGGCAGCATTGACGCTCATCAACAGTGATGCAATCTGGAAATCCAAATTCCTATATAAGAGGCAAGGTAAGTGAGAGCCTCAGAGTAACAACTGAACATAGAGGTAGTAAGCAACTAATTCTAAAAGGCCGACATCTTCTCTTACGTTGTCATATTGACCACCAGATACGGCAATCATAATTGTTTACTATCGTCTTGATTGTATAGTATCCAGAAATATTCCATGCTACGTTAAAAAAGACGGTATTCTGATGGTTAGGAATGATTACAGCAAAATCAATAGATATGTTGACCTCTACTGCGTTACTGCATATTTCTTCATCATAAACACAAATTCTGAAGTCTTACGTAAATTTTGAGGAGCTGGCAACGCCGATATAATTTTCATGCGACTTATTTACGGTAGAACCTCGACTGTTAAACGTTTGTTTCGTTTATGCGTCTTTTATGCTTGGTCAGTAAAATCGAATTCGCTACTTGTTGGTAACTGTAGTGAAGCTTTACGGACTGTAGAGATGAGACTCAAAAAAGTGCGGTGTTTGTAACATGGGTTGCATTGGAACACAGCTGATCAATGTTTGGAAGCTGAAGTGTTAAAAATGTGTTTATTTACTTAAGACGATGGCTTTAAGCACGCCATGCTAAAGTGGTTTGTTTACTACCTCTACGTTCAGTAGCTACTCTGAGGTAAGAGCTAATTTCTTGGAAAGGGCGCACTAGCGCAGTATCAAAAATGCAATAGTAAGGCCACGGCCACACTAGTCAATCAATCAACCACTTTATTTGCTGGATAACATATCTACAGTTTTACCATCGTCAGCAGTAGGAAAATTTGAAAGAAGCTGAAGAAGACTGGTACAATGAAGATCAATCTACAGGCTTAAAAAAATAGAATAAAAACAGTGTAGAATTGGAACATTTACAAAATTTGGGATGGAGATAAATCAAAGTAAGACAAAATATATGGTCATGGGACAAATGGAAAAAAACTTCCGATGATCAATCGAATCTAACTTTTACGGCCAACAACATGAAATATACTTTTGAAAGGACTACGGAATGTATGTACCCAGGGGTAATCATAGAGCAAAAAGGGCAAGAGAAACAGGAAATACAGGCAAGGATCATCAAAGGAAACCAGAAGGATGGAGCCCTGAAAAATCTTATAAAATCCAAATATGTATCCAGAAAGACCAAAGAGAGAACTTATACCACTGTTATAAGACCAATAGCGACGTATGCTTGTGAGATGTGGACTATGAACAAAGAGGAGGAAGAAAAAATTATAAGATGGGAAAGAAAAATGTTGAGAGCTATTTATGGAGGCGTAAGGACAAACGAGAGATGGAGGAGAAGAACAAACCAGGAACTGGAAGACATGTATGAGAACCCCAATATTATAGCAGTCATCAAAGCGCAGAGAATAAGGTGGCTGGGACATGTGGAGAGGATGAATGGGACGAGAATGGCAAAACTAGTTCTCAACCGGAGACCAACAGGAAAAAAAAGGAAGGGTAGACCAAGAGAGAGATGGCTGAAGAAGGCAGAAGATCATTTAAAGAAAATTAATGTTAAACACTGGAAAGAGAAGACGGCAGACAGAAATAGGTGGTGAAAGTATCCAAAGACAATTCTAGGCCTTCATGGCCTGTTGTGCAAACTAATAATAATAAAACAAAATTTTAACATATTTGCTTGATTTCAAGCATTAATAATTGTCCACTAGAAGGAAATACACAAATTTCAACACATTACAGTTTACCAACTCAGTGAGGGTATATAGACACATCTTTATTAGTATAGATTTCATAAATCTCTTTAGTTTTGGCATAGGGAGCTGTTGCATATTTAAAAATGGAGTCAAGTAGATTGGCTCAGTACTTCCCATACATAACGATGATAGCATTTTATTATTTTCCCATTGCATGAAGCTATAGTCTGAAATCTCCTTGCAACCAAATCATCGCCCAACCGCCCGCAAAAAAGCGTCCAACACAAAAACTCTCTCTTAGAAGGTAGGACGCCACAGTTTTCTTCGGCATGCCTCAACTGGCCTACGCTAACCGATCAGTAGCCTTCAAACCGTCTAAAATCAAAGTTAGAGCTCTTTTATATTTATAGGCTTTTTTTATTATTGCTGCGCCGCCACTAACACGATTTTTCCAAAACTATAACAATAATAAATAATGTCAAAATTTCACTGAAATCAATTCAATAATTTTCGCATTACGCAATACAGAACGATCTGAAACAAAACTGGTATGTATACATCACAAACTCAAAGTCCCTTGGTTTCTGTACTAGGCAAGGCAATGTTCGGATGGACCTAAAAAAGGGTATTATGTTGCTAGGTTTTTCATTCACAAGTCAATGGACAGCCCATTATAAATAGTACAACAATTTTTTCAGTTTTACAACCCCCACCCCCTAACCACCCCAAATTGAACCCATCCAAAAAAAGTAGAAAATGATCAGGGACTCCTAAAACGCCTAAAGTGTATTATCTCAAAATCGAAAATTTTCGCGATCACAATACTCCCCACACCTATCGGTGTGGGAAATAAAAGCAGCTTGTCACGAAGTCATGCGAAGTTGGGGTTATTCACCCCCCCCCCCCCTCCTCATCGAAGCCCTTGATTCTAGGTACACTCCGGCTATGGTTCTATGCATATTTAACACTCAGAATATGTCATGAGATTGAACAGTTTTATTATTCATTGGCAATCAACTACTAGCAGTTAAACTTCTCTCAACACACTCAACAATTAATTATCGTTCGGTTTCCGAACTAAGCCTCAAATGACGTAACAAGTGATTTAGGGGTTGTTGAAAGCGGTTCCCATGATGAGACGAACTCCAGGATCGTCTAGAATAAAATGACCATGATAAAGCTAACAACTTACACCTGTCCACCGCGCATCGCTTTAAAATACTAATGCTCTGTTTTAGAACAGAACACGGACTTGATTTCGTTATTTGATAATGGCGGCCATAACTCAGAGTCCTACCTGTGGGTAAAATACCTGGAACATGTGACCGGTGGATCATCAAACAGATCCGGGGTTCATTAGATATTAATGACCTATAAACGCCGAAACATTAAAATGTCAAGACATATTTAAAAATGAGAAGGGCATTGATAATAATTTATGGACGCTGTAAAGAGCAACGCAGTTTTGACATTTTGGAGATTAAGAATCTTCTACAAGAGGTACTCCAAAATGGCGTCTAGTGGCTTGACTCAGTACTTGCTTCTTGCTACTACCTACGGATAAAAAACTAGTATATCAGTATTAAATAATTCTTCTTCTTCTTTAAGCGCCGTCTCCTATCGGAGGTTGCAAATCATAAATGCTATTTTTACTTTATTTGCTGCTGCTCGAAATAGTTCTATGGAACTGCATTGATACCACTCCCTTAAATTTCGTAGCCATGATATTCTCCTTCTGCCGATGCTCCTTTTTCCTTTTATTTTTACCCTGCATTATAATTTGTAACAAACGATATCGTTCCCCCCTCATTATATGTCCTGAATACAGCAGTTTTTTAAATTTTACATTTTTAACAATTTCACAACTTTTACCCATTAGTCTAAGAACTCCTGTATTAGTTTTTTGTTTTTAAATAATAATAAAATATAATTAGAGAATTGGGATTTTGAAAAAAAATTATGAGACTATAGCCTCTCAGACTTAGTGAGCGATTTATTTTAACACGTCAGTCTTCTACCACCTTTGGCCTTGGCCTTGTGAATTATTGATAAATTTAGACTTTGCTTCTTTGCCTTTGCTTGGAATCATTTTTAAACTACTAGTAAAGATAAAACAATAAATAAATATATTCAAACATAGTTTCTCCGAACTCACAGCATAACCACTCGTGGTGTGGCAACATTTCAAACAACGAAAGACGCTTAGGCCCCTGGTAGACATAGGAGGGGCTATGCTTCTCCTAAACAAAGTTCAATGTAGAAAATTAAAAGATAATGTAAAATGTATGTTAAGGATTCAATTTTATTTTAATTCCTATAAAAAACGTGTTTAACATAGTCAGGCAATTATTGAAAATTTGAAAAAATTTGTAGTAGAGAAGATATTGGCTTTATTATAGACCGATCCATAAATTATCAAGCAGATTTATCAGGTAGGCTTTAAAATATTGGCAGTTTTCATAACCTGCTCAATAATTTCGTACTGTGTGAAAACCGAGCATTAAAAATGAATGTTTCCATGGAAGAACAAATAGAGAGTATTTAGGAGAGTCTTTGAAAAATTGCCTAGTTGCCTCTAGAATGTATCAACTATCAACACCGATATCCAGATCGGAGGCACTCTAAAACTGATGCATTTGGAAGATTGAAGAACCGTTTTATTCAAACTGGGTCAGTTATTATTCCATAGATAGATCTGCTTGATAATTATGCATCACGTCTATAAAATCGTTTCCTCAGCATAGGTGCTTGATTTATATTATCTCGATAATTGAGGGTTTTATCGTCATCAAATACTATTATGGCCTTATATTTTAGTTGTTCTTTAAATACAAATAAAATTCGACAGCACTTTCTTAAAATAAGTAAATTTCTACACAAATAGGTGGTATTAAAATTTGCAGAAAAATCGAAATACCTCAGAAACTGATGAGTGTAAGTATATGCTATAATAGAGCATATTGAAAGTAATTTTTTGGTATAACAAAATATGGGAGTTACATTTAAAAAAAAATAGAAAACCTAGTTTTTGCATCCTACCTCACCCTGTGTATGAATACGCGTCGTCGACTTTTTTTACAGCATGTGTTATAACTCGGGATGTTCTATTTTTGATTCATTAATTTGCAATATGTTCATTTGGTAGCGGTTTGGATATAAAAATAACATAACTTTTGAAATACACTGTATAATGTTAAAATACCTTGTGCTTTAAAAACGGGAATTATTAACAGAATCTAAATATGGAATAATATATAGGATATCTCATTTAAAAGAAATTATGTTTGCATCACCACGTAGTTATGGATCACCCTGCATAAATCAAAATATTTTCTGATCACGGAGCATATCCTTGGCTACAACTTTTTTCACTATCTTCTGCAGTAGTGGAGTCATTGGCCGATCCCTACTAAAAACTCGCCCTGTATTAGGAGGGCATCACAGAACTCTGTGGGGGGCATGGTATGAAATATAGACAACAATTAGGTACCCAATTACTGCTACATATTTGATGAATCTGCCATGCTCCCCTGTCAAGTAAGCTATGACCGCCAGTAGCTGACGCCGAGGCGGAGAAGCATGTCGTCACCGGCCGAACAGTCCAAGAGCCAGCAGATACTATATTGCTACAGTGAAATCAATATGATTATTTTCAGAGGCGTAGCAACGTGCGTAAGCAAAAATGAATAAACCTTCTCATTTATTTTTTTTCACAAATGACAAAAGTCAAAAAAGCACGCGTAAAGGGGGGCTGCGGATTTTCCCGTTTAGATATACATACTAATTTCTCAAACTAAACAAATATTTCAGAGCAGGCACGACTATAACGTCCTTTAGCACCTCCCCCCCCCCCCCCCCGCGACGGGTATTTTCCCAGGTCAAAAAAAATGAATAGGTGCCAACCCTAATCCGGACTCCAAAACACAATCCTGGATATCAGGCACGTATTTAGAAGGGGGGTCCAGGGGGGTCCCCCCCGAAACGTTATATAATGCCGTCTAAAAAATGGAGGAATCCATAAATGTTTGCACCCCCCCCCCCTCCCCCGGACGAGAGCAAATTTAAGGTGGCAACTCTAAACTGGACACCCCCCCCCCCCCCCGAAAGGTCAACCAAGCGACACCCATAATCTGGACCCCCTGCTCCCCAAAACCAAATCCTGGATACGTGCCTGCTGGATACGTACCGGTTTCACAGCCTTTGTGTCCTGAGTGGTATGTTCGAACAACTGGCGAAAAACTCCTGTACTCTTCAAACGAACTTTCGGAAAACTGTTGGCTAAATATAGTAAACAGATCTCAGTTAACCTTT
The DNA here is from genome assembly GCA_951848785.1 of Callosobruchus maculatus. NCBI lineage: Eukaryota > Metazoa > Arthropoda > Insecta > Coleoptera > Chrysomelidae > Callosobruchus > Callosobruchus maculatus. Next base: position 700,464 of record CATOUR010000215.1, read on the forward strand.
ATGATCAATTCTCCAAAAACTTGCTTAAAATCTGAAATTTAAACAATTCATTTCATTAAGGAACTCATTGATTAATTGCTGATAAAATTCAATAGTCTTGCATCCAGTGTTCCCGAGGTAGTAACAGTATGCTTTTTATTCATGACCCTACCAATTACAACCGCAACTGCTGAAAGAAGTTTTCCAAAATTAAGGCTGATAAAAAATTACCTAACAACTTCGATGGGACAGGATGCCTGTCATACCTGTCACTATTCCCCACTGAGGCAGAAACTTTAAAAAAACTAAAGCATCATCAGCTATATAATTTTGGAAATGGGTAGATAATTATGATTAATATTTCTTTTAGTTTTATGCAATTTTTCTTTCTTCTGTGAGAATGAGAAACCTTCACCCTTCGTATGGGCCCCCAAACAAATTTTTATACGAGGCCCCGCCAAGACACGCTACGCTTCTGATTTTATTATTATTAGTATGGCAGGCATGTCAAGTAAGCAAGTTCATGTTTTATCTGGGAAATAAAGTGATTATTATTATTATTATCATTATGCATTTCTTATTTCTTCTCGCATAGTTGCGGTAGTAAATTGACGGGCTGTGCCAAGTCAGCACCTGACCTACCATTATTCTGAATTCAGGAAGGACCCTACAATACTGCAGGTCTTCAGGATTACGGACATTTGGAAGGTTTTATGTAGCTTTTCATCCAGGCCCAATTGTTTTTTTTTATTATTATTGCTCTCATTTTCCAATTGTCTGTCGCATGACTGCGGTAGCAACAAATGTTGACGGGCTATGCCAAGTCAACACCTGAACAATTACGGATCGGAATTTAGGAAGGATCGTACAATATTGCAGGTCTTCAGGATTACAGATTTTTGAAATATTTTGTGTAACTTTTCGTCTAGGCCTAACTGTTGTAGGTGTGGTGTAAAAGTGTTTGGTGTAAGGCCTGAGACAGACATAATTAGGGGGACAATAGTAACTTTGTTTTGCTTCCATAGTCGTTTTATCTCTATCGCAAGGTCAGATATCTTCCCAGCGTAGGCGTTTTGGATATTCGTATTGTTGGGAATAGCGATATCTATCAAATAGGTAACTTTGTCTGCCTTCGACTGGAAAACTATACCTGGCCGATTTGCCGGGATAGTCTTATCTGTATGTATTTCAACGTCCCAGTACAGTTTGTATTAATTGTTTTCGAGTACTGATGTCGGTGTGTAATTGTAATATGGATTTGTGTTTTCTATTAGCTTGTTTGTTTTGGCTAGTGCTTGGTCAATGACCTTTGCTGCAGAGTTATGTCTAGCTGTGTACTCAGTTCCAGCGAGAATTTTGCATCCGCTTGTTATGTGGTCTATTGTTTCCTTTTGTTGGTGGCACTTTCTGCAATTGTCGTCGGTTGTGGATGTATCTTTAATTATGTATTTCATGTAGTTCCTTGTCGCAATCTTATTATTATTGTTATTATTACATTTACATGATCAATCTAGTAGGTGAATAATGAAGTCGGCGCTGGCGCCCAGTTAGACGGTACGCCACTGCGGGCGGCACCTTTGAAGCTTTTTTGCGGCTCTTTTTGTCCGCATTCAGATTACTATACTATTTAACTCATCGTCGGCCGTAGTATACGTCGCCGTACACGCGTGCACTTTCAGTAGCCGCCGCAACGCAACGCCGTAACGCGGTGCGTCATTCTCTGGTTGATCCGCTGCCAGCAGCTACCTGGTCTACAGGACCGAACTAGGCATACCTCGTCACCTGTGTTTTGTTAAAGCAGTTTTGCCAAAAAAAAACGGTTTCTCAGTACCAAAATAACTTAGAGTTAGTGTGAGCCAGCGTCCTTTAAAGTCATTAGGCAGTTTTCGTTACTTACAGAGTGATGTTCCATTTAACGCTATTTGACAACTTTGACATTTGCATTTCGTAGCCATAGCGATCAACGAAGCGACACGCATGCGCAGCACGAATAAAAATTAGATCATAACCTGTTTTGGTTTTGACAGTGACCCTGGTTTTGACTTTTGAGTAGATCTGCAACAATTATTATCCGTCGTTTTACAAAAATGCTTCCAAATTCGTCAAGCTCGGAGTGCTTGTATCAATCTCGGAATATGCCGTTTTTCGAAGCGGAAATTCACCTTACACTCCTGTTCCGAGAGCATATCTAAGTTGGATCTCCCGTAAAGGTCAGCCCTGTATTCGACGTTGTTGTTGTCAAATACTTCCAACAAGATCGCATCTTCAAAATCTGAGTCATCACTGGAGTCCAATAAAATCAACTCCATCATTTTAGGGCCAACTACAGCGAACACTATTGAATTATGATTTTCTTTCAAACAACAACCTTTACAATACTCATCTGCTATTTTGACGTTATAGTGTCAAAGTTGTAGCTCAAAATAAGGTTAGGGGGCATCTTTTACAGTGGTGTCCTGCTCCTAAAACTATTTATTTATCTGTCAAATAGCGGTTCTGACAACGTATTTGTTAACCGAAGCGGTAAGATTAATTAAGAACAACGAAAACTACCTATTGTTGATCATAGCGTCACTTATCCTTTGTTTGTCATCAATATACAATAAATTGGCCAATATATACATAGTATAATTCACAAAAAATTCACCTAGTTATATGTATAGTTCCAGGGTGCAGAAGGTACTCTTCTTACGACTTCCACCTGATCTTAAGCGGCCTACAGACGTTGATGCATGCTGCGACTCCTACGTTTCATGATGCAAGTAGCAGCGTGTGCAGTACTGAATCACTAGATTTCTCCTTACTAGATGCAGCTTGTAATTTCTTACGTCACAATGACTTATAATCAGTACTTCAAAAATGCAGTGTTGTATTATTTGTGAATGCGACGCGAATCGTTTTGTGCGGATCCGTTCGAGTTTCACAACCTACACCCCCCCCCCCCCCCCCCGCCACGAAAATATCACCCCTACCTCAAAAAATGACAATGATCTAGAACCCCTAAAATGGCTAAAAACGAAGATTTGGCTGTTTTTATGTGTTTAGTTCTTTGATTATTACTGCGCTGCCCCTATCACGGTTGCTAGAAACCACGCGGGTTTTCCATCCTCGCTAAGGTAATACTGACTGAAATTCACAAGTGCGACTGGACTTGTTATCAGCGCCCCCATATTATCCAAAACCCGAGTTTTCGTCTTAATAGAATGACAAATAAGGATTTTCGATTTATTGCGTAGAGTTAAATATCTAAATTTTTTTAATGTTCGTCAAACGAGACTAAAACTCAAAACTACGACCGGATTTGTTATCAGCACCCTCAAATTATCCAAAACACCTGGTTTCAGATTAATAGAATGACAAATAAAGATTTTTTATTTTTTACGTAAAGTTGAAGATCTGAAATATCTGAATTTTTTCATTTTCGTCAAACGATACTGAAACTGAAAACTGCATTCGGATTTATGATTAGCCCCCTCAAATTATCCAAAATACGAGGTTTCATCTAAATAGAAAGCCAACTAAATATTTTCGATTTTTAGGAATACCTGAAGATCTGAAATGTCTCATTTTTTTATTTGAAAACTGAAAACTGAAACTAAACCTGCACTATCCAAAACACGATTTTTCATCTTAATAAAAAGCCAGATAAAGATTTCCTATCTTTTAGGCAAACCTGAATAATATCTGGAATTTTTTATTTTCGTAAAACGAGGCTAAAACTGAAAACTGCATTGGGATTTGTAATCACCATCCTCAAATTACCGAAAACACGAGGTTTCATCTTAATCGAAAGCCAAATAAAAATGTTCGATTTTTTTGACAAACTTAAGGATCTGGAATTCTTGACTTTCGTCAAATGAGACTGAAACTCAAAACTGCTACCGGATTTGTAATCAGCACCCTCACAGGCCCACATTATCCAAAACACGACGTTTCATCTTAATAATTATAAAGTCGAATAAAGATTTCCTATCTTTAAGGTTAGGCAAACCTAAAGATCTGAAAAATCTTGATTTTTTTATTTTCGTCAAACGATACTGAGACCCAAAACTGTGCAAGGAATTGTAATCAGCACCCTCAAATTATCCAAAACACGAGGTTTCATCTCAAATAAATGCCAAATAAAGATTTTCGATTTTTTAGACAAACCAGTATCTAAAAATCACAGAAAAACTTAGTGGTCCACAAAGACGATTTTTTTTTTTGAAGTGTCGCATTCAACTTGTTAAGTGGAGGTTATAGTAAACTGCTGGTGGACAACACATCTGCGGGGTAAGGGGAGAGGTAAAAAGTCGAGCTACAGTGGGCGTGGCCTACTTACTATAATTTCTACTACAAGTCATAAAAAATATTTGCAGGCGCCGGTCTCTTTTGGTTAAATGCCGAAACGAGCTCCCGCTGACCCTAGACCCGTTGCCGTCGTTCCCTCGTTAAGAAATAAGACAGTGTATAATTTATGCCTGGCATCACAGATCACAGTTGATCCCTTTTCTGTACATTTCAGGCATATACATAATAATGAATACAATTTGCTTTCTTTGAGCGATTAGTAAAAAATGCGAGTATTAATTGCGCACTATAATAGATACATATCAGACCTCTAATGCTGCCACACTAAGATGGTGTCCTTATTTTACCTGATATAAGACACCTGATGAAGAAGGTATTCAGAGAAGAAAAATGACTTTTTTGATGAAAAATGGTGCGTTAAATAGAAACCACAATTGGTGTTATCAAGTTCAGTGGCAGTTCCATGTCACAAAAAGTACTATTGCACAAAAAATCGTGAAAGTGGAGAACTTAACACAGGAACATGACTTCTGGAGTGAATAAATGTTAATTAAAATACAAGGTTTTTATCAGTTTATGTTACAAAAAAGTGTGAGCCCAAGACTCTCTAGACTTCTCAATCTGAGCCAGCCAGCAATTTAAATTCTAATGACTTACAAATCTGGTTGAAAATTGTAAGATTTCGTAAGTAATCCTGAAAATGATAACTGCTTAAAACCAATTACCGCGATTTGTTTACATTTTAGTAGTTCCTAGCTTTTGGCCTGCAGTGTATATGAATAAGTCACCCAAAACCACCGACTACAAATTTAGTTGATGCCCAAAACAATATCTATCCAGAAATGAACGAACTTCAGCTCATTCATAAACGGTAGTTTGCATACTTTTGTATTGGTGGCGCCTTTATCAGTGTCACAATAGGCGCGCGATCGTTCAGTGCAAGGCTCTAGCTGTAATCATTTTTCACCCTGTATATTAATAATTTTTGGCACAAAAACCTGATTTGCGTTTTCTTAAAACTTCAATCTAGAGAAATGTCGATCCAGATTTTAGAATAAGTTTATACAGGATGATTAACGACACCGTGGATTTGGTCAATTTTTTTTGGCAATATTTTAATAATTGTCTATTAGGCAATTTCAAAAAATACGCCGACATTTCTCTAGAACCGTCCTTTCTCTTATGCTCATATTTTTTTCAGTTCAGAAATCTCAAAATTGAAAGTCTAAAAATGGTTACAGCTGAACCATTGCAAACAGCTCTCATGTACGTACTATAACAAAATATTTCAAGTTATTAAGAGCGCTGATGACTGCGCAGCCCTACAGGAAGACCTAGATAGTGTTACAGAGTGGTTTAATAAAAACAAGATGCACTTAAATATAAGCAAATGTCATGTGATAACTTTCACCAGGAGGGTGAATCAAATAAATTTTAGGTATACAATAAATAATTTAAGTCTTGATAGGGACACTGAGTGCAAGGACCTGGAAGTACATCTGCAATCAAACTTAAGGTTCAATAGTCACTATAAGATCATTGTTGGTAGGGCACTAAGAGCCCTAGGCTTTATCATTAGAAATTCTAGATATTTTGAAATAAAAACTGTGATAAGATTGTACAATGCATTAGTTAGACCACATTTAGAGTATGCCTGCATAATTTGGACACCACAGGCAGAAGTTCACTGTGATATGATTGAAAAGGTTCAAAAAAGATTTCTGAGATATCTGTTTGTTAGAATGCATGGTGTGTATCCATATATGATCTCTTATAATGCAATGTTGAGTGAATTTGGCATGAAAAAAATAAGTACAAGACGAAGTACGCAGTGTGTTATATTTGTATATTATGTAGTAAATAGTCTTAGGTATAAAAACAGTTATTTAATAAATAGAATTATATTCAATGTTCCTAAAATTGCACTTCGAAATACTGAAGTCAAGCTATTTTATGATAATGTATCAAGCAGTTCACCATTAAATAATACAGGGTGTAACTTTTAAGGATGTCCACACCTATATTACCGTGTAGATCTTGCTGAGCTGATCATTTTTCAATAAGCAACATGGGTCCGGAAACGAACCGTTTCAGAGATAGCGCTACCGGAAGTAGTCCTTTCTGACGCCTGAAGTTAGGCAATTAGTTCGACGCCTTGCGGCCAGTAGCGTGGCCGGCGCGGTCTCCAGATCTCAATCCCCTGGATTTTTTCCTATGGGGTCACCTGGAAGCACTTGTCTACTAAGGGGGTGCACCCAGCGGAAGAGCTAATTGCACGCATCATTGCAGCAGCTGGAGACGTCAGGGAGCAGTCACAGGTAATCAACGCTGCCACTGCATCGGTCATCCATCGAGCCAGATTGTGCGAGCAAGAAGGCGATGGCCACGTGGAGCCTCTCCTTCACTGATTTTTGACTGACCTCGGTGTTTTTTGTTGTTGTCTTTTGCAACGTTTTTTTTGTTTTGTTTGTTTGGTTTACTTTTGACATTTTGGCCATGACGAATAAATGTTGACAAGCCGAATCTGTCTTAGCAGCTGATCCGTAACCCCCTCTCTCCTCTACCAATTACGAGGCGTTGAATGAATTGCCTAACTTCAGGCGTCAGCAAGGATAACTTTCGGTAGCGTTATCTCCGTAACGGTTCGTTTTTGGACCCATGTTGCTTATCGAAAAATGATCAGCTCAGCGAGATCTACATGGTGGTATAGGTGTGGACATCCTTAAAAGTTACACCCTGTATGATCCGTGAATGTAACAGACTGGTAAGAGAATCTGGTATTGATCTAATGAATACAATTACAATCTCCATTAGAAATCACTATTAGATGACTTGCAAATTTTTATTGTTTCAAAGTCTGTGTAATCAGTAAGCACTCTTGCATTGTAAGTACCTTTGGGTATGTGCAGGAGGATAAATAAATAAATAAAAATAAATAACATCCTCTTAAATTTTAAGTTATTTAGCAGCTAGATTGTCGGAGATAGAGAGAGTTCGTCCCTGGTAACACCTGACGGCGGTGCGGCGCACGGTAGTGAAGATCAAAGAGAGCCGATGAGGCTCGTCGCTCGCTCCATAAATCATCAAGCTGGAGGGACTTTGCCCTCTCATTTCTACACTATAAACACTTTTCGGGATGCACAAAGGAATACAGGAGCCGCAGGTTATCTAAAGTGTCGCCTCAGATACGGCGGAGGGTAAATGGTTTAAAAGGACGACGGCACCTTTATTGTGGCTTCAGGGTTCAGACCGCTATAGTATTTCCGCTGAAAAAAATTGGGACGTAAAAGACTTCTCCATCACCCATCACGTTTTACCATACAATTAATAAGAGTAATCATAATTTTTATTAATTATTTAGACCATCATTTGATAAATCCAGTCTGACTCTCGTTTGACGGTGTACCCAGAAAAATCGAAGCATTTCGGATAATTTGAAGGTGCTGATTATAAATACAGTTGCAGTCTTGAGTCTGAGTCTCGTTTGACGAAAATAAAAAATTTCCGATCTCTCGGGCGGGCGGGTGTACCCAAAAAAATCGAAGATCTTTATTTGACCTTCTATCAAGATGAAACCTCGCATTTCGGATAATTAGAAGGTACTGATTATAAATCCAGTTGCAGTCTTAAGTCTGAGTCTTGTTTAACGAAAATAAAAAATTTCAGATCTCTCGGGCGGGCGGGTCTACCCAAAAAAATCGAAGATCTTTATTTGGCCTTCCATCAAGATGAAACCTCGCATTTCGGATAATTTGGAGGTGCTGATTATAAATCCAGTTGCAGTCTTGAGTCTGAGTCTCGTTTGACGAAAATAAAAAATTTCAGATCTCTCGGGCTGGCGGGTGAACCCAAAAAAATCGAAGATCTTTATGTGGCCTCGTATCAGTATGAAACCTCGCATTTCGGATAATTTAAAGGTGTTGATTATAAATCAAGTTGCAGTCTTGAGTCTGAGTCTCGTTTGACGAAAATAAAAAATTTCAGATCTCTCGGGCTGGCGGGTGTACCCAAAAAAATCGAAGATCTTTATTTGGCCTTCTATCAAGATGAAACCTCGCATTTCGGATAATTTGAAGGTGCTGATTATAAATCCAGTTGCAGTCCTGAGTCTGAGTCTCGTTTGGCGAAAATAAAAAATTTCAGATATCTCGGGCGGGCGGGTGTACCCAAAAAAATCGAAGATCTTTATTTGGCCTTCTATCAAGATAATTTGAAGGTGCTGATTATAAATCCAGTTGCAGTCTTGAGTCTGAGTCTCGTTTGACGAAAATAAAAAATTTCAGATCTCTCGAGCGGGCGGGTGTACACAAAAAAATCGAAGATCTTTATTTGGCCTTCTATCAAGATGAAACCTCGCATTTTGGATAATTTGAAGGTGCTGATTATGAATCCAGTTGCAGTCTTGAGTCTGAGTCTCGTTTGACGAAAATAAAAAATTTCAGATCTCTCGGGCTGGCGGGTGTACCCAAAAAAATCGAATATCTTTATTTGGCCTTCTATCAAGATGAAACCTCGCATTTCGGATAACTTGAAGGTGCTGATTATACATCCAGTTGCAGTCTTGAGTCTGAGTCTCGTTTGACGAAAATAAAAAATTTCAGATCTCTCGGGCGGGCGGGTGTACCCAAATAAATCGAAGATCTTTATTTGGCCTTCTATGAAGATGAAACCTCGCAATTCGGATAATTTGAAGGTGCTGCTTATAAATCCAGTTGCAGTCTTGATCTGAGTCTCGTTTGACGAAAATAAAAAATTTCAGATCTCTCGGGCGGGCGGGTGTACCCAAAAAAATCCAAGATCTTTATTTGACCTTCTATCAAGATGATACCTCGCAATTCGGATAATTTGAAGGTCTGTTACTTAAAATATTCCTCAAGGTTGGGAGATTTGTTTTGTATTATAAATTTATTTTACTTTTCAATGCACCCTTTATCTTTAAAATATGTAAATTTGACCATGTATCAGCTAAACATCGCTACCACCAGATGATGAAGAAAATTAAAGAAAAGCTGCTTTTACTGAATGGCTCAGGCAAAGGCGTCAAATTCCTCTGAGTATAATACCATTACACATACATACACAGAACGAATGATACGGACAAATCCATACCTCCATACCACGACCTCTAAGGTTATTAACCGAATACACTTTCACATCACAGGGGTAGATTTAGGTGTCTTGAAAACAAAAAGGGTAAAAAGATAGGAGGATGTCGGAAAACTAGAGTTAGAGTAGATCGATTCAAAAATGGGATAGTATTCAATTTCTCCAATAGAAACCAGTATACTTAAGGAAAGCTAGTAGTTGCTTAATGGGCTAGGGTATAGAGCGCGAACTTGAGAATCCAAGAAAATACATATTCCCGTGCTAGGGCTTTCTGAAGTATGTGTGTCTAAATTGAAAGCTCTCATAAAACAATTTGTCTTGAAAGAAAGGCAAACACATTGGACGTCAAAATCCACTAAACTACACGTCATATTACCAACGCTCAACGAAAAGAGAGAGATAAGGATTTGTGCACTTTTTAACGTTCGTTGAACTCGATTTACTCATCATTGTAAAAAGTGATTCAGTAAAGAGCGCAAGATTGTAATGTTCCATGAAAGATGTTTTCCTGTAGCAAAGTAATGCAATATTTATTGATTTATAACGTATACATTTAGAAACTCAGTATCAAACAAGATATCTTCTAAAAGGCCGACAGTTTTTTGGTTTGCTTGGCTGGCACATACATTCTCATGAGAAAAAATGTACACTAACATTATATGTTATACATGTGGCGGAATTTCAATGATACAGCATCTAATTTCAGCCTTCAGTACTGCGCTGACTGACTGGTATTTTAAACTTGTGAACCACAGCATACAGCCAGACGTCCAAAGGTGTCAAATCGCTTGAACATAAATGACACATCCAGGCTTAGTTCATCATGCCCGTCCCCCCCAAAAAAATTTTTCAGAAAATAAAATATCAACATATTTTATAAGTTCTAAAACATGTTAGAGGCTTTCTTTAATTTTTTCCGTCTCAGGACGGCAACACTACAAGTTGTTATAAAAAATAAAAATTGTTCAGCTCTAAAACATTTTCCATAAATCGGCTAATAAAGAGTAGCAATTTCATTCATTCATCCGAAACCAATCACAGACGACGTCGTTTCGCTTTTATTAAAGTTCCTCAGTGTGGTTTAGGTCTCAAACGAATAAACGAAATTGCAAGCTAGTGCCTACATAGCATACATATAGCAATATATAGATATTGAGAAGCAACATTTACTTCAACCAATAATAGCAGTCGTAGGAAAAAGAACGATAGGAAGAAGACAATATAATCGGTTATTTAGAGCGGCGGTTTCCAAAGTTCTAGTTGTCTTGATAATTGCCAACCTCCAGAATGGAGTTAAGATTATGTATTTAAATATATCGCATATTGTAAGGAGAGAATATCGAAATTACGCTCAACTCTGAAAAGTTTTAGAAACGTTACTCATTACTTTCAGACTATTTTTACTGAAGTATGTGAAACTGTAGGGCAGCCTGCGAAAAAACGCAAGACTGACCATGACGGATTTGATTCTACTACTTATTTTAGAAGAATTTATAACGAAATTTTAGATATAATAATGGTACAAATTGATATTAGATTTAAAGACTTCGATCATTTAATGTTCTTAAATTTGGTGAATCAAAGTAAATTTTCTGTATATAAAACAGACTTTCCGCACAAATGCTTTGATTCCCTTTTACATAATTACCCAAATTTGTTCGATAAAATTAAATTGCAAAATGAATTACATGTGTGGTATTCTGATCGCACTATATTTGGCAAATCGTCAAATTATGCCGATATTTTAGAATTTATACATACCGGTGAGCTTCAAAGTGAAGTTCCACAGATCTATATTTTATTATGCTTAATTTTATCACTTCCCGCAACTTCGGCGTCGGTAGAAAGAAGTTTTTCAGCCTTGAAAGGGCAAGAGCGTCTAAGTAATTTAGCTACAATTGCGATAGAAGCTAACTTAATCAAATACCTTCAGGACTACAACCAATCAAAATTTTATGATAAGGTTATTGATCATTTCGCGGCAACAAAAGACAGACGCATAGATTTGATATACAGGGTGAGTTTTTAGTACCGGTTCGGTCGATAACTCCATTACTGTAGAAGATAGCGAAGAAAGTTGAATACGAAACTTGTAGCCACGGATATGCTTCTTACTCAGAAAATATTTTGATTTATACAGGGTAATCCATAACTACGTGGTGATTCAAACATGCATTTTTTTAAATAGAACACCCTATATATTATTCCATATTCAAATTCTACTAATGATTTACGTTATTCCAGAATAGAGGATTGTTACATTATACAGGGTATTTCAAAAGTTATGGCCATTTTTATATCCAAATCGCGGTCAAATGAACGTATTGTATATCAAAAAGTGATGAATAAAAAATTATTTTTTTTACATGAAAAGATTAAAAATATCCTCTAGTTTTGAAATCACCTATAAAAAAAGCCCGAGACGCATATTCGTTTACAGGGTGATGTAGAATGCAAAATCCAGATTTTCTCTTTTTTTTTAAATGTAATCCCCAATATTTTATTGTTCCAAAGAATTGGTTTGAATATCCTCTTTCATCTTTGTATAGCACTTGTTGTACCTATGTCCATCAGTTTCCGAGATATTTCGATTTTTCTGTAAACTTAAGGTATAGCCTCTATTTGTGTACTGAAATTTATTTATTTGGAGAAAGTATTATGTAATTTGTGTTTTATTTAACGAACAACTAAATTATTAGGTCATGATACTATTTGATGAAGTCAAAACCTAAAATCATCGAGATAATAAAGTCAAGTATGCCGAGGAAACAATTTTGTAGGCGTGATGCATAATTATCAAGCAAATTTATCAGGTAGGCTTTGAAAAATTGACAGGTTTCATAACCTGCTTAATAATTCCGTACTGTGTGAAAAACCAGCTTTAAAAATTAATTTTTCCATTGAGGGTATTTAGGAGAATCTTTGAGAAATTGTCCTCTTGCCTCTAGAATATATCAACTATGAACAGCAATATCCAGAACGGAGGCCCTCTAAAACTAATGCGTTTGAAAGATTGAAGAATCGTTTTATTTGGACTGTGTCGTTTAATATTTCATAGCATACCTGATAATTATGCACGACGTCTATAAAATTGTTTCCTCAGCACACTTGACTTATATTATCTCGTTAGATATACAGTACGTTCATTTGACCGCGATTTGGATATAAAAATGGTCATAACTTTTGAAATACCCCGTATAATGTAACAATACCCTACCTTGGAAGAACGGAAATCATTAGTATAATTTGAATATGGAATAATATATAGGGCGTCTCATTTAAAAAAATGCATGTCTGCATCACCACGTAGTTATGGATCACCCTGTATAAATCTAAATATTTTCTGAGCAAGGAGCATATCCGTGGATACAACTTTTATATACTACTTTTTGCGCTATCTTCTACAGTAGTGGAGTTATCGACCGAGCCGGTACTAAAAACTCACCCTGTATAAGCATGTATAAACAGAAGTATTTTTGTTCAGAATTTAATAAGAATGTAGGTACCCATACTTAAGCACAACTCAAACTATTCACAAGCTATTGGACCTTTTTATTGGATTTTATTATGTTTACAATATTATTTTTGTTTTTCGTTCTGAGAGTTAAGTTTTGTTAAGTTTGTGTTTTGTTTATGTTTTGTCTAATTTATGTTTTCTAGAATGCATAAGTTTTATTTAACTCCTTATCTTCTTGGGGTCATTCGTCAACTTTTTACTTTTTAACAGCATTATTCTTTTACATTCCCTTATCCCTTATCATCGTATCCATTCTCCTATCCCCTTCCTGGCGAGAAATCACTCCGACCTTCCCGTTGGTTCTTGCTGAACTATATATTTTTGGAAAAAAAAAAGATACCTATGATTTTGTTTTTTCTCGGCGAAGTTTACTAGTTCGTTTCCAAAAGTAAATAGACTAACTGGAGTGCTATCCATGTCGATCAATTGATGGAAATTATTAGAAAGTGTTTGCCCACCCACTCTCAAAGTCCACGAGCCGCCACTGATTTAAACTATTCATAGATTTGGTCGTAGATAAGGTATAGTCAATTCGCGGTAATGGTAATAACTCAATTGTTGAGTGATTAATAACTCACTTGTGGTGTTATTACTGTCCTGAATCGCATTGCGCTCTTACTTGAACACGTACCCTTTATAATATGTGCAAATGCTGTTTTTATTTGTTTAGCATATGTTATAAAATGCTGGACGGCATTGTAGCCCATAAGGGTGCCCCTTTGGGCAATAATGACCAAATTGAAAGGACGGCAACTACCGTCCTCCATCCGCAGTCGCCAGCCAGAGAGCAAAGAGATATCAAAGCAGCATCAAGAGCAAGAGTGGAGTGGAGCGTAGCGGCATGGCAGTCCAAGAGAAGAGAAGAGAAGAGAGTCTGCCTCTGCCGGCTGGCCGGTGCGGTGTTTGATAGCGATAGCGTGGTGGCGTGGCGGCAGCGGCGGCGGCAGGTCGGGCCTTTGAAGCGGTCCCTTTCATCGTGCCCATGATTTACGGTGCGCCGCGGACCGCGGTCGCCTTTGAAACCTCACCGCGCCGCGCCACGCCGCGTACAAACACACTGTTGCCACATCCACCACCACTAATTAATTCCCGAGTATCATCAGGTGACCGAACATACACCACCGGCTCCATACATTTGTTTACTTTTATGTTTATAAAATAAATTTACGTTAAGCGAAGCCGAGCTCAAAGAACTGCACTCAGACTTAACCTAACATAGATATCGACCTTATTAATCTAAAGAAGTAAGAAAATCTACACACAGCCTATAACTATTTACCCCAGGCACAAAAAAAAAGGGATCCAAAACTGATCCGACCAACTATAGATCTATAGCTCTGCTTTCTGTAATCAGTAAAGTGATGGAGAGATTCGTCAACCAAGAGCTCATTAAATACCTAAAGCTCCATCACTTAATCAACGACAGACAATATGGATTCCGACACCAAAGATCAACTGGAGATCTCCTGGCTTACGTCACACATGTGTGGAGCAAACTCATCCAGTCATTTGGCGAGGCTCACGTCGTTGCTCTTGATATTTCAAAAGCATTCGATCAACTGTGGCATGCAGCTCTCCTAAACAAGCTCCCGTCTTATGGGCTCCCTGTTAAGCTTTGCGGTTGGCTCGCAGACTTCCTCTCAGGTCGGAAAATATCTGTCGTGGTAGAAGGCTTTTCCTCTTGTTTCCATAGCATCAATGCCGGGGTTCCGCAGGGATCGGTATTGGCTCCGACATTGTTTCTGCATCACATTAATAATCTACTCTCTAGCACTACAAACCCAATCCACAGCTTTGCGGATTACAGTACGCTGCATGCACGTATCATGAGCAATAGACCGATCTCTGTGGTCGAGCTGGAACGCAGAAAACTGGCAGTGGTAGCTTCACTTTCAAAGGATCTCGATACCATTACCGCTTGGAGGCTTAAGAATATGGTTAAATTTAATGCCTCCAAGACCCAGTATTGTACGCTATCAAACAAGAAGTACCCAAGCCAACACCAGGTTCTAATGAACAACCAGGCTCTGCCAAGGAGTCACTCATTCAAGCTGTTAGGAGTCAACATTACAGAAAATCTGATCTGGCACGAACACTTCGCGTCAATTGCAACAGCTGCTGGTAAAAAACTTGGGTACCTATTTAAAGCCAGAAGGTATTTCTCACCATGTAACCTCCTCACGCTATATAAAGCCCAGATAAGACCTTGCCTGGAGTATTGCTCTCATGTCTGGGGAGCTGCTGCCTCTACTACCCTGTCTATACTAGATGCCGTCCAGAGAAGGGCAATTCGACTAATTGGCGATCCGACCTTAACGCGCCACCTTCAGTCACTTTCTCACCGGCGTGTTGTTGGTGACCTCTCACTCTTCTACCGATATTCCAACGGAATCTGCTCCTCTGAACTGTCCTCTATCGTTCCGCCGCTCTCTGCTCCTATCAGATGTACCCGTGCGACCGCTGCATCTCATCCTAAGACGGTCGTTCTTCATACATCAAGAACTGAGCGGTACAACCGCACATTTATTCCCAGGGCGTCCAAGGCTTGGCATGGACTGCCAGAAGATGTATTTATTGGGCCTGCGGGTACTGGCCCATTCAAATCTCGCGTTAACAAACTTCCCCTAACATAACCCTTTCACAGCAGCCGCGGTACTCTGGTATTTAGGCTCTGCCTGCGCGGTCTGCTCAGTTATATAAAAACAAAAGCCATATATCGCGAAACGTCATGAGTTCGCAAGTATTGCCTCGTGACCTCCGTGAGGAGTGGTTGCATGCGCGTTCTCTGCACGCCCAGTGGTCACCAGACATGCTTACAACGCTCGTCACTGCTTGTTTATTGGTATCTGGACGGCCACCATGAACTATCACAGAGAATATAAACATGTTCTATTTATGGGCAAAGAGCAACTTTTAGCCATTTTTGCACGAAGAATCAAGTATATTAAGTATGTAGGTAACTATACTCAATTAATCGCAGTCACAAAAATCTTAAAGATATACGTTCATTAAAGTTCGGAAAATTTTCAAACAATGATTCCTCAAAAACAACAAAAAGAAGTGTCGAAACCCAAGCTTGTGACTGTGAACTGTGAGTTAGTTAATAAGTATTTACTTTGGACTGGTTGATCATTAGCTCAACGCAGTTTAACTGCATTAATGACACACACTGTCTTTACATGAAAAGCTCCCGCGCAATTCTGCATGTTCAACAAAGATTTTTTACGAGAATCCGATGTCATAGGGCCAGTGGCAGCTCGTGACTTAAGAGACCGGTGGAGCCAAAATATAAAAAATAACCTAAATTTATCAGCACCTTAAAAAATATAATAAAATAACAGTAAAAACACACCCAAAATTTTATTTGAATATAAGTATGTCCAAAAACAAAAAATACACTTCTAAATTGCCCGGTATGTAAAATCTAATCGTCTTCCCTTATGTTTTGCAAATGTGTCAATAACTTGTTTGTTAAAATTATCAATGTTATTTAAAAACTTTTTTCGGCCGATAACATTCCAAGAGCATTGAGTCTATTTTCTTTCATAGAGTTTCTTAGAAACGTCTTAATCCTTTTTAGCATGGAAAAGGCACTAAATCGGTAACTCCATTCTTCGTCCAGGTGGGATCGCCACCAAACAAAACACATGGGAAACAAAAAAATGCGTTTTCCTTATCACATCCACAAATCCAGTTGCTTTTATCGTACGTATTTAGATTGAACTTGCGTACTCAGCTTTTAACATTCGACGAACTAGACATATTTTGCGTTTTTTGAATATTTAAATCGGGAAGCGACTTTCCCAATTCCTTGATTTAAATTTTTTCTTCAATCGAGTATGTGGAAAACGGCTTTAAAAAAGACTGCGAATACTATTTATTTTGGCAATAGTCCCTTACTTATTACAAGTCATCACTATATTATTAAAATAACTTACAACTTTCACGTCGAGGCGCGATACGACAGTAAAAATTAATCCGAATATTCCCAATCGACAACGACAACAAGATCTAGTCTTGGTGAGCCAGCAGTCACCTGGCTCCTTTTCCTATTAAAATCGCGTTCTGCGCATAACGTTAATATGACCTCATTTAACCTTTCGGCTTCGATGTATATAGCAGAATCGGTGTCGCTGCCAGTTTGGCTCTGACAGCGCACGTCGTGCTTTCACAGCAATAGCCTGCGCGTGTTTGGCGAAAATTTAGGGATAATACATGGTATTCTTGTGTATGTTTAAATTTTGCTAAATAATTAAAAAAATAGGATGTAATATAATATTTAAAAGCAGCACAGAAAAACGTTAGGTACTCGATTTGTTGTGGTGGTGCGATGTAAGACGAGCCCCCACTACACAGGACACATCTGAGTACATCATTGATTGGATTCAGCGGTGAATTTTATACAAGGAAGATTAGGAAATAATGAGGTAACGGCCCTAAATCAGAAATGGGAGTCGGCGTTCGAAAATCGAAAAAGTCCAGAGGTTGAAGAAAAAAGAATCGAGCAAAAATTTGGGTACCCAGTCAGAACAAATACTCTCGTGTATGGGTTAGTCTAGTCTGGAGACATGGATCAAGAATTTGGCCTCTGCTCCGAATTTTGCCGTGTTTACAGTAAATTAAACGCTGTACTTAAACTGCCGTTCAACGGCAGCCTACTAAAATGCCGTTAACAGATGTGACGTTATTGAAGTTACGTATTTGACGGCTTTGTAATCGCTGTACTTAAACTGCCGTTAAACGAAAGCCCACTGAAATGACGTTCCAACAGCTTCATCAGTATTCCCTACTCTTTATGAGCAGTAAGACAGACAAGATGCATTTAATCTCTGTGCTATTCGGTAGGAAATCATACTTAGATTTAATCTGATTTGACTGAAGTCCATGGATAAAATGCATTTTGATTGCGATTTGCAGGCTTGGGACGGAATGCCAAGAGATGTATTTATTGGACCTGGCCCATTGGTATTGGCCCATTCAAATCACGCGTTAGCAAACTTCCCCTAACATAATCTCTTCACAGCAGCCGCAGTACTCTGGTATTTAGGCTCTGCCTACGCTGTCTGCTCAGTTATAAAAAAACACTTAATCATTGCTTACAATGAAAAACTGAGTCTGATTCTCGCCACTATTGTTTACATTTGCAATTACAGCATCAGTATCATTGGCCCGTACCACTTTAAGATTTTCCAATACATTAGGTCCTTGCTCAAACAACAGGTCTGTCCATTGAGCGGCTCAAAACTAATCAGAAAACTTACTCTAGTCAATGCCAATAATATCTGGATTTCCATAATTCAGCAAAAATTGTCACAACTATAATGCAGACAAGTCAAAAACAATATAACCGATGATGAAATATACCGATTTTTACGAGAAATCGAATAATTTTGCTATTAGCAGCATCTCAGTGGGCTACCGTTTGACGGCAGTTCAGGTGTAGCGATTGGAAAGCCGTCAAATACGTCACTTCAATGACGTCACATCTGTTAACGGTATTTTAGTAGGCTGCCGTTGAACGGCAGTTTAAGTACAGCCTAAATTAAAACAACAATTGGTTTAATATGTTCGATGGTCGGGCTAAGAGACTTAGTGACGTGTGGAATGTCGGCAACACTGCAAGATGAGTTGGCCACCAGGTAGCGTTGCGTAGCATAGAGCGCGCGCCACTTTGACTGTACTCTACTACTACGACCAGGCCCACAGATGGGTTAAATGGTATAGTAATCCACAGCCGGACAAAAAACTCACGCAAAAAGAGGTTCAAAGGAGCCGACGTCCCACCGCAGTGACGGAGGACACGGGTACTACTTATATTTCACCGGTACCATTATTATGATGCGTGGCCAATCAGTGTTGAATGTGGGCGAGGATGTTATCTTTTGAAAACTGAATTCCAGACTAAGTAACCTTCTAAAGGCTAAATTTCAGAACACAAAACAAGATTCCCATATAGCACTGGATATTCTATGAATATTCTTTAAATCTCCTATATGTTCCATGAATATTCAGTAGAATCATAGAATATTCGTTATTTCTCTTGATTATTCTGGATTATTAAAATAATATTCTTTATAGAATATTATTATTTTATCCACTTAGGATAATCAGTGATTATTCGCTTAATGTCTGAATTATTCCAGAATATACCAGTAATATTCTTCATAGAATATTATTTTAATTATCTACTAAGAACAATATGTAGCTATTTTCTGACGAACATTTAGTAATATTTGTAATAGAAATCTGTGTATGTAGGCAAATATTCAATATGAGGTATTATTAATTTATATTTGCACGTTTCTCAGTGAATTAAAAAAAACCTTCATTCGTTTTGCGTTCATCCTAAATATACCTAATAAGTATTATGCGCAATTTTCAAAAGTTTATTAGTCATTAGCCATTGCCAGCAATACATACAGCATCCACCGACGATAAAGTGACAGCATCTTATGCGGATGTATGGTGACTATGGTGTCGTCAGTTGTCAATCTTGTCTGGTTGTCACTCTATTCTTCACTTTAAGTGTTCTGTCATTCTGTGCTTCAACATGTGATGTGGGCATTTTAGCAATTCACGAATTCACGAGTTTTATTCCTGAAAGGCCTGCATTTATGCCCAATTTTGTACAATAAAGTTGCTGGTTGTTATAAAGTGTGTGACAGTGTTCCAAATTATGGTGACCTACTATGGTGTATGGTTCATGTGAGTAGAATTTTGAGGTTAAATGCAACAAGTTCACATTTTTACACTTTATCTACACATCTAGACTGAGATGCCTAACCACTTAACTTTTGTGACCATCTGCCACTAGTAGGTGCCATTATTTTTGGAATAGTATCCATAATTCCTTAAAAATGTTTCGTATATGAGGTAATTTAGACAAAATGTTCCTAGAATATTCAAAATCATTCTACCACGATTGTTCATCTAATATCCCAAAATATTCTGTAAATAATCTAATTATCCACGGAATTTTGTCAGAATATTCTTACTGCACTATCTGACAGGTATAGTGCCTAATCGATAAGACAAAAATCCAAGCAAAAAACTAAACATAAACAGACTAGGTACGTTTGGATGAATGAATAAGGACCAGAGGCTATCCAGCACGGAATGTGGCAGGTGCATAGGCCACACGATGGGCCCTTTTACGCCTCTATCTGCGCTAGTTCCTAAGACCTGCCCTTTTGGCAAAGGCAAGTACATTCTTAGGTCCTATCCGTTTTATATCTATTGGTTCCAAGGTTCTTGAGCCCAGCATAGTCTGCCTGTGATAACCCAGGGTTTCACAGCGACACAAGATGTGTGCCGAGGATTCTTCCTCTTCACCACACCACGTGCACGTTGGGTCGTTGACCACCCTCATCACGAACAAGTGACGCCTGAAGGTGTTGTGGCCCGTTAGTAGGCCTACTAGCAATCTCAAGTTACTCCTATCCAGAGAGAAACAAAATCGTCCTATTCTCTCTGCAGGCCCTGCTAATAGTTCCCGAGCTTGACGGAGATGACCAGAGATGTTGTTCCATCTCAGAGAGTGTTGATTCTGGATCCACTCTCCAGTTGAGGTACGTTTGGATACACAAGCCCAGATTTAGTTTGTTTGATTCTGTATCTCGCTTTTTTCAGATTTCGGAAAGTAGTTATTTGAAAAAGTTGTTCATTTTAACGACTTCTATACACAGTTAAAATATTTCCAAATATTTACATGTTTTTTACGTTTGCTTTTCTTGCTGCCTATAGATATGTGTTATATTGATGTAAGTGTCTACCAAAATGACTGTGTTTCCAAACACTCATAAGGAGGTTGAGACCGCTCTTGCCTCCTGGTGCTAAATTGTTAAATGTTGAACTCCTCCTCCCTATATATGCAGTAGATACAACCACGCACCTTTGAAAGTTAAACCTTGCATGAGGCTATTGTCCCAAAATTTTATATTAAATTTTAACAGTTGATTTTCTTATCATATCAGCATATAGGTATTCCTTCGACTCATCTACTCTTCTATATGTCTCGGTTTCGGCTTTGTCTTCATCTACCAAGCTAATATGGTCTTATTGGGTTTCATTTATATTATGATCCATCATAGATTATTTAGTGACTGTGACGGCCAACGGGCTTTTTACATTAAATTTTGATAGTTAAGAGAATAATCTCGCTGACAATTTCAATGAAGTTTTATGAAACCCAAAAATGATTCTTGAAGCATGTAAACAAACGCCTGTGGAAACGCGTGTCGTGCACGTCCCTGAATCACATCTGATGCGTGACTTTGGACGGTAATCCCACAAAGACTCGCCGACAAACTGGATATCGCGAAGTTTTGTTTTTCGAATCGACTCATTCGATTGATCAATTTATGATTAAAGGACGTCAATTGCTTTATGGCGCGATCCGCTTGGTGATGCTGGTGCCTGGTGGTTTTTCTCATCTTATTTCCTTTGACGCAGACTCAGCTCCCATCTATTACAGGGTGCTCCAAAGCCTCGCTATAAAAACCGAAACTCTTTTGACAAAAGATAACATGAACATACAAGGGCTAAATAACAAAAATTTGAGGTAGGGGGTAGATATAGTCCTTGGAGCCAGATATAAAAGAAATTTAATATCAGACTATCGAAATTTCATGTATTTGTTAGTTCTCAAGCTATCAAAAAGTCATCGCCAAATACTTCTTGGATGTTGCCATGCCAAAGCCTGCAGCCTGAAAGGGTTTCCTTGGCAAATCGGCATCTGTGTAACTCTTCCCAGCGCTTTACCATTTGGGCGTGCGAGTGTCTTTGACTATTTCCGCTATTGTGGTTGTCGATAGGCCAGGAAAGGTCACGTATATAGTCCTTAAAAATTTTTGACCAGCAGCTTTCCTAGCTAGACCGTCCACTATAGTGCTATACGGTTGCCTTTGTTGTGGTTGTGCCCTTTAACCCACTGCATGACAATATTATTGTTTTGTATATACAGGGGTGCTTGATGGCAATCCAATGTTCAGCTTGTCGATAGATTACGGGTCTAGGGTATAGCGCGCGAAATTGAGAATCTAAGAAAATACGTATTCCCGTGTTAGCGAGGAGGCGTGGCCGCCTGTTTCCTTTCTCCAGTGTGTGTAAAATGAGGGAAGATAAGACCAAAAATCCAAAGGTAAGGTCAAAAGCTCCAAAGGTAAATTCAAAGGTCACCACAAAAATGAATTTCGCATTTCCAAGCTTCTGACGTTACCCTTAAACTTACAGTAATGATTCAAAAAGCAAATTGAAGAAAAAAGCTTGCACTTTGTCACCTATTTGGCCTTTTTTGATATCGTGTTTGGTTGTTAAATTAGAGACATTTGAAGAATGTATGATTTTGAGAAAATCGCAAATTCATTAAGGTCTTCCTTCTGAAATACTGTGTATGTAGTTTGAAAAACAAGTAAGTTCTACTGGAAATGGGAATCTGTGTTTTAACATGGCAAATACATATGTATATCTGTATATACCCAGGCTTCTTAAAGAACTTGAGAGCCAGTAGCGATAGACAGCTGTCACGCGAGATTCAGAGACTATGCCGAAAAGATAAGAACTCTTATATACAGCAATTGTGCCAGGAAATAGAGATGCATGCCAATACGAATCATCCGAAAGAGATGTTTTTTAAATGCCTCAGTCGGGATTCTAAACCCAAATCTTGGGCTGTTAAAAATCCCGAGGGACAGCTAATTACCAACTTGCATGAGGTTATTGAGGTATGGCGAAATTACTGCGAAAACCTGTACCATGAGGATGGCCCTCAGGCCCTCTCATTGGATTTTGAATATGAACCTAATATTTTTTTGTCTGAAGTGCAACATGCCCTCAACAAGTTAAAAACTAATAGAGCTACAGGTATTGATGCTGTTTCTGCCGAAACATTAAAATGCTTGGGTGAAGACGGCATCTCTCTTTTATATAATATTTGTAAGAGGGTCTGGTCCTCCGGTGTTTGGCCATGGCCATTGGCAATGGTGCACATCCATTTTTGTTCCACTTCATAAGAAAGGATCTCCAACAAATCCAGACAATTATCGCCTACTTTCGTTAATCTCTCATGCAAGCAAGGTTCTACTATATATTTCACAGTCTTGTTTGGAAGGTTTTATTGGCTGGGAAATTTCTCAGGCGCAGGCAGGTTTCGTAAAAGGACGCGGTACGCGTGAACAGATCTTAAACTTAAGACAGATTATTGAAAAAGCCAGAGAGCATTATTTTCCCGTTTTTATCTGCTTTGTGGACTATACTAAGGCGTTTGATAACGTGGCCTAAACTGTGGGAAATCCTTATCTCCATGGGACTCCCTTACCACTTAGTATTTCTCATACAGCAACTCTATGAGTCTAGCTCAGCTCGTGTAAGAATTGATGGTAACATGTCTGGTCAAACAGCAACCAGAAAAGGAGCTCGTCAGGGATGCGTATTATCTCCGATGTTATTTAACATTTACTCTGAATTTGTGATGAGACAGGTATTGGACAACTGGAATGGCGGAAGCAAAATATCTAACTTAAGATTTGCTGACGATACAACCCTTATTGCTGCTTCTCAGGAAGAACTAGTAGCTCTATTGAACGTTTTAGAACAACACAGTGCAGCATATGGTCTTGGTATCAACTACAACAAGACCAAGGTTATTATCGTAGATAGAGAGCATGACAATCATCGAGACATAAAGTCATTAGGCCGTTGTGAGGTGATTCAAAGTTTTGTGTACCTCGGTTCTTTGATCGACAATTCAGGTAGCTGTGAGAATGCGATTCGACGGCGCATTCAACAGGCACGGGTGGCCATAACAAAGCTTACTAAAATATGGCGTGACCATAACATCCCTAAAGCTACCAAAATGTCACTGGTTCAGTCTCTTGTGTTCTCCATATTTTTGTATGCCTCGGAAACTTGGACTGTTAAAAAGGCAGATCGAGCTCGCATAGATGCTTTTAAAATGTGGACGTGGATGAGAATGCTGAGAATTCCTTATACCGCCCATCGAACTAATGTCTCCATATTGGATGAGCTCGGTAATCCAAAGAGACTATCCTCCATTGTGTCGATGAGAATGCTGGGTGGGTACGACGAAACAGTTGCTGGATATGAGTATCAAGAGCGCCACTGAACTGACAGTAAATCGCGAACGATGGCGAGCTACAGTTCTGAAAACTATTGATAATATTCGTGTCGGCAATACTCTAGCTCCGACTTAATGCATTTTACGAGTTCACAACATGTCTGTTAAGACATTGTGACTATGATGATGATGAAGCAAACGCCAGATTGACATAATTTAGGAGTGTTGGCGGACTGCTAGAGGGCAATTTGGGATTTGAAGAGTTTGATGGCAGCTCTGCCCTGTAAGAGGCAGCTTCTGTTCTTCTGGTTAGCGAATAATGGATGCGTTATGTTTTCTCATAATCGTTGAAGCACATGGAGACATCCTTTCTTTGGTCTGGGCAGCTCTGTACTAATGTTTGGGGGCTTAATATGCTCGTCTGGTTCGATATGTTGTTTGATGGCAGCTCTGCCCTGTAAGAGTAAGCTTCTGTTCTTCTGGTTGGCGAATAATGGATGCGTTATGTTTTCTCTTAATCGATGAAGCACATGGAGACATCCTTTCTTTGGTCTGGGCAGTTCTGTACTCTGTACTAATGTTTGGGGGCTAAATATGCTTCTCTGATTCGATATGTTGTTTGATAGCAGCTCTGCCCTGTAAGAGGCAGCTTCTGTTCTTCTGGTTAGCGAATAATGGATGCGTTATGTTTTCTCATAATCGATGAAGTACATGAAGACATCCTTTCTTTGGTCTGGGCAGTTCTGTACTCTGTACTAATGTTTGGGGGCTAAATATGCTTCTCTGGTTCGATATGTTGTTTGATAGCAGCTCTGCCCTGTAAGAGGCAGCTTCTGTTCTTCTGGTTGGCGAATAATGGATGCGTTATGTTTTCTCATAATCGATGAAGGACATGAAGACATCCTTTCTTTGGCCTGGGCAGTTCTGTACTAATGTTTGGGGGCTAAATATGCTCCTCTGGTTCGATATGTTGTTTGAAATGGCTCAGCCCTGTAAGAGGCAGCTTCTGTTCTTCTGGTTGGCGAATAATGGATGCGTTATGTTTTCTCATAATCGATGAAGCACATGAAGACATCCTTTCTTTGGCCTGGGCAGTTCTGTACTAGTGTTTGGGGACTAAATATGCTTCTCTGGTTCGATATGTTGTTTGAAACGGCTCAGCCCTGTAAGAGGCAGCTTCTGTTCTTCTGGTTGGCGAATAATGGATGCGTTATGTTTTCTCATAATCGATGAAGAACATGAAGACATCCTTTCTTTGGCCTGGGCAGTTCTGTACTAATGTTTGGGGGCTAAATATGCTCCTCTGGTTCGATATGTTGTTTGAAATGGCTCTGCCCTGTAAGAGGCAGCTTCTGTTCTTCTGGTTGGCGAATAATGGATGCGTTATGTTTTCTCATAATCGATGAAGCACATGAAGACATCCTTTCTTTGGCCTGGGCAGTTCTGTACTAATGTTTGGGGGCTAAATATGCTCCTCTGGTTCGATATGTTGTTTGAAATGGCTCAGCCCTGTAAGAGGCAGCTTCTGTTCTTCTGGTTGGCGAATAATGGATGCGTTATGTTTTCTCATAATCGATGAAGGACATGAAGACATCCTTTCTTTGGCCTGGGCAGTTCTGTACTAATGTTTGGGGGCTAAATATGCTCCTCTGGTTCGATATGTTGTTTGAAATGGCTCAGCCCTGTAAGAGGCAGCTTCTGTTCTTCTGGTTGGCGAATAATGGATGCCTTATGTTTTCTCATAATCGATGAAGCACATGAAGACATCCTTTCTTTGGCCTGGGCAGTTCTGTACTAGTGTTTGGGGACTAAATATGCTTCTCTGGTTCGATATGTTGTTTGAAACGGCTCAGCCCTGTAAGAGGCAGCTTCTGTTCTTCTGGTTGGCGAATAATGGATGCGTTATGTTTTCTCATAATCGATGAAGGACATGAAGACATCCTTTCTTTGGCCTGGGCAGTTCTGTACTAATGTTTGGGGGCTAAATATGCTCCTCTGGTTCGATATGTTGTTTGAAATGGCTCTGCCCTGTAAGAGGCAGCTTCTGTTCTTCTGGTTGGCGAATAATGGATGCGTTATGTTTTCTCATAATCGATGAAGCACATGAAGACATCCTTTCTTTGGCCTGGGCAGTTCTGTACTAATGTTTGGGGGCTAAATATGCTTCTCTGGTTCGATATGATGTTTGAAACGGCTCTGCCCTGTAAGAGGCAGCTTCTGTTCTTCTGGTTGGCGAATAATGGATGCGTTATGTTTTCTCATAATCGATGAAGCACATGAAGACATCCTTTCTTTGGCCTGGGCAGTTCTGTACTAGTGTTTGGGGACTAAATATGCTTCTCTGGTTCGATATGTTGTTTGAAACGGCTCAGCCCTGTAAGAGGCAGCTTCTGTTCTTCTGGTTGGCGAATAATGGATGCGTTATGTTTTCTCATAATCGATGAAGGACATGAAGACATCCTTTCTTTGGCCTGGGCAGTTCTGTACTACTGTTTGGGGACTAAATATGCTTCTCTGGTTCGATATGTTGTTTGATAGAAGCTCTGCCCTGTAAGAGGCAGCTTCTGTTCTTCTGGTTGGCGAATAATGGATGCGTTATGTTTTCTCATAATCGATGAAGCACATGAAGACATCCTTTCTTTGGTCTGGGCAGTTCTGTACTAATGTTTGGGGGCTAAATATGCTTCTCTGGTTCGATATGTTGTTTGAAACGGCTCTGCCCTGTAAGAGTAAGCTTCTGTTCTTCTGGTTGGCGAATAATGGATGCGTTCCGGTAGCCGATGTGCCGGTGCACGGTAGCAAAACAAGCCGACCTGCGCTGCCACGCCAGCCACCATGTGCAGCCGACCCGACGACGATTCTGCTCGCGCCTGCACATTCTGCTGCTGCACATTCTGCATTACGCGCGCGATGCACTTTCCAGCTTCGGTGGCTCGGACGCTGCGCTGGCTCGTAAGCAATCCGGCATCCTTAGCAATCTTTGCATATTTCGACGGTTGCGATTTACGCTACTGCTTATCACTCTTTAATTCAGTCAGCAAAACGGAATAGAGTACAACCGTTTATCCACCAAGACGCTGCTTTGATAAAGGCTGTATGTCACCATCCAAATTTCCATCCTAGATATTGGACAAAAACTTTTACAAAGAAATGGGGTATTTTCCAACTTGCTAATATTGCCTGTTTAATGGCTGAAATGGATTGCTTGTACCTAATTTATAATGATGGCAGTGTTTGCTCAATTTTTTTCTGCCCACGTGGAGTAAAGATAGACTTTGAAAATCATCCCTTTGAAAAGAGCTCATTTAAATCTCTTAAACCTCCCGCCTAAGAAATCAACCAATCAAAAGTAATTTTTATGCCGGATGTAGATAGGATGTGACTATTTTAATTTGAATTGGGCGTAGATTCACGTTGTTAATATTTTGCATAGTTTTTCTATAAAGGATGTAAACTTTATTTTATGTTTATTTAGTTTCTCTCTTTGTGTAGACTATAAATGTTATATTGGACAGCTATTCCATTTTTTGCATTGTTATGTAAGTTTACTCTGAGAATGTTTCATAGTTACTTTTCACAATTTTACTCGTCATTCGGCAACACTCGTCTTTAACAGCCTGTCACTAGTGTCATGCATACATAACCTCCCCTGGTGTCACGACTGTCACGGTCATTTAACCAATAATGATGTAAACAAACATTTGTCAATATCAATACGAAGCGGAGGTTATGTCTGTAGATGGAGAAAAGGAGATCAGATGACAAGGTACAGTTACATTAGGATAGCTCCACGAAAGACTTATTACGTCACGCTTAGATTTATTACGTTACAGCTTTGGCGCGAAATTTTATGTTTGAACTTTGCAGGTGCTTTTAAGCCACTTCGCGTTCACAGTAAAAAGTAAAAATATTAGTTACATGGTTTTTGGGGACGTAACATCAATATTCCGTCACAAAATTTTATTCGAAAAATACCCCATTATCGTAAAAAAGGGCATGATTATTTTCGCCACTGCGTACTTTTATATCCAATTTGTTTGAATTTTCAGGGCGAGTTCTAAATATTTGGGCAAATTGGATGTACAGAGTGGGGCATAGGAATCGAGTGTTTTTGAAATAATCATAAAATTATTAATTTATACTCTAAAAAAATTATTATTACTAGAACATAGCTGACAGTAAACCATTTTGAAATATTATGAGCAAAAATTACATCTGGTATATGATGCAGCCTTTCACGAAAATTGCAGTCCACTGTTTCCAGCATGTCTCTGATGATTTTTGAAAGATTTCATGGCGAATCGCTTCCTTCTCTGCATCTAACGTACAGGGCTTGGTCTTTTAAACACGTAAATTGAGTTACCCATATAGAAAAAAATCACAAACTGATAAGTCAGGAGACCGAGGAAATGATGAAATGCCACCAAACCTCGAAATTAAACGATTTGGAAACAGGTGACGAAGAATAGCCATAGATGCTCTGGCGGTGTGTACCGTGGCCCCGTCTTGCTGGAACCACAAATCTTTGATTCATAATTGTCTGCCCATTGACCTGTAGAAGAAATACCTAGCAGCATATTACACTTTTTTAGGTCCATCCGAACATTGGCTTCATGGTTTGCCTATTACAGAAACCAATTTTGTGGTCCGTACATACGAGTTGGGCTTTATTTCGCGATATGCGTAAAGAGAAAATTATTGAATTGATTTTAATAAAATTTTGACACAGAATTTATTACCGCGGCGAGAATGGAAAACGACTCTGTTTTTGAAAAACCGTGTCAGTGGCGGTGCAGCAATAATCAAAAAACCAATAATATAAAATCAGCTCAAACTTCGTTTTTAGACGGGGTGGAGGCTCTTGATCGTTTCGCATCGTCAAGTTGAAGCATGCAAAAAAAACTGTGGCGTCCTGGTTCCTAAGGAGGGAGACGCAAGAAACTATTTACGAGGGTTTTTGTGTTGGATGTTGTTTTTGCGGGCGGGTGGGCGATGATTTAGTAGCAAGGGGATTTCAGACTATAGCTTCATGCAATGGGAAATAATAAAATGGTATCATCATTATGTGTGCGAAGTACTGAGTCAATCAACTTGACTCCATTTTTTAAATTATTTTGTCCAATATTTAGGATAGAAATTTGGGTTGAGACGTACAGTCTTTGGGAGGTTATATTTCAACAGAAGCGGTTTTTTTTGGTCAATCTAAAATCTAAGCCAATTCATTATTTTGTAGAAATACCGAATCAAAAGTCGTGGACGTATTTTTTGAATAGCTACACTGATCTCTGGTGGACAGCTTCTTGTTCTTCTTCTGCAGCATAGCAGAGCAGAGCAGAGCAGAGCAGAGCAAGAGGACGGTCTGATGCATGCATCTTGGTCGGGGCGGCGCCGTTTGATCTGGCAATTAGTGCGACAAGTGCCGTCGCCCCCTGGCCCCCGGCCGAATGGTGGTACCACCGCACCGCAAAGGCCGCGGCCGGTGCCGGCTCTCTTTTCAGGCACCACCTGAGTACCGCCAGCCGGCTGGCTGGCCACATCAGGAACATCTACATAATATAGAAAAGACGTTCCGACGATAGGGTAGTACCACTGGGTTCTGTCAAGGTTTCTTTGTTTCGTGTAGATTGATAGGCTTCTCTTCAACAAGGTAATTCGTACAACTTTTTTTGGTACGCAAGCGTCAACTGCATACAGAAAAATCTGTCGTTCTGTCAAAGACTTACGCTTGGATTCAATGGGACGTTACACTCAGCATTCCTCAAATACAGCGATGTTTTATCCAATGCATAGTTGGTAACGAATTATGTCGTATTGTCGATTCAACTACAAGATGTCATTGGATTCCAATGAATGATTCAATCGCAGCCTGACGTTGAATCGAATCTGTGTTTGGTAATTGACTCTAAACTACTTTCTTTTCCTTGGACCAACAGATTTTGTTGCGCGGACAGCTGATTAATTCGTTTGGATATTTAATTGTGTGATTTTGTATGAAGTTATAAGGAGCATGATTTAAGAATTAGACATAAGCCTGCACCAGTTGTTGCATTTTTACCTGAAATATAACTGTCTGACTAATCTAAACACCTACATTCAAATGTGGGTGATAGCTCTTCTAAGTCCCTATTTCTCAGTAGATGATCCATTTAATATATAACTGGACACATTTAAATTACACAATTGCTGATGCAATACGCAAAACCACGAGATGATACGACACGGCTAACACCGAAACAACACAATGACACAACCTCGTCCATGTTGGCGGGTTCGTGGCGATAGTAACACTGAGATGATCCCCCTGTTCTTTATTTTTACGTTCCTTGAATCGGGACATCCGTCCCGCCGAATACTGATTATAGTTCAGCGAACGACAAGGGCCATTGAAACAAAATTAATTTTTATCAGATGAATTATCACGAACTGCTGTTGCAGTAATAATTTTTGTACATTGAATAGATTGTATGCTTTGCTTAAATGAAACATAGGGTAAATTTCGAATACAAAAGGATGTTTTGATTGCATTATATGTCAATGCTGGTATTAGAAGGATTATACATATCGTTAGAACGAATATAAAATTATTTTGAATGTATTGGCGTACCTGTGATTACTTCGAATATAAGGATTGAATTCTTTCAATGACATGGAGTTGAAACAACTGTAAATATATTTAAGGCGATGGAAAAACATCCAAATACTAACAATTAATTGGAAACGCATCAGTATTTTATTCTGTGTGGAATTAATTTTGGATTTTTGGAATAGAATCGCAGGTGAAGGATATGTGCTTTTATTCAAGTATACCGTATATTCTCCAATATTCCCGAACATATAATATTTTTTTGTTTTTTTTATAGTCAACCTTCCGCAAAGGCTGAAAGCCTATAGCGCTGTAGAAGCGCTGCGAGAGGATAAGTGTCGGTGCATGTTAGATTTGAAACGCTTCAAGTTGTAGTCATTGGAAAACAAATTCACCGGCAGCCCATTCTACAGCGTCGAAGTTCTCCAAAAGAAAGAATGCTGGAGAAGACTGGTTCTGGGAGTGAGGACCTCAACCTGGTAAGGATGAGCTCGCAGAGCCTCTCTAGTGTTCCTGGTTCGGACGGCCTTTGGTGTTATTATCTGGGAGAGCTCACTCGAACATCTTTCGTGATGGAATCTTTAAAACAGGGATAGGTCAGCCACCCTTCTTCGACGTTCCAGGCTGCAGAGATACTTTGTGAGGTTAGGCGTGCCGACTAATCTAATTGCTCTCTTCTGGATAGTGTCCAGAATCTTTAGAGAGTGCTTCGGAGCGCATCCCCACATGTGGGAGCAATACTCCAGCAATGGTCGGATCTGTGCCTTGTAGAGCAGCAGTAGTGTATACAGCTTCCTACAGCGGAGCAAAACTCCAAGCTTCTGGGATGTCGTTTTAGCAATACTGACGACGTGGTGGTGCCAGGACATGTTATTGTTGATGTTGATCCGAAAAACCTTAACGGAAGATTACTCGACTATTGGGTGACCCTCCATTTCCACAGTTGGTGAGCCAACATGAGACTTCTTTGTAACTGTTGTTCTTTGAGTTTTCTGTACGTTTATTTAGTAATCCGTCTTCTAGGATGACAGTGGTTTGCCCGGTTCTATGCACGATATTAATGTACTGTCGTCTGCGAAGCTGCAGATTGGATTGGATGTTATTTCCAGCAGCTCGTTGATGTACAGCAGAAACAGTGTAGAGGATAGGACAAATCCCTGAGGAACACCAGTGTTTATTGAAAATACGTCTGATGAACAGCTTTCGACAACATCAAACAGAGATCGGACGTTCAAAAAGCTATTCAGCCACTGGCGTCGGCCAGGTGGTAGTTCATAAGCAGCAAGCTTGACCAGAAGTCCCTCATGCCACACTCTGTTGAAGGCTTTCGATATCATCCAATAAAAGCTACAAAATTAGGCGTCTCCGGCAATAGCGTGAGATCATCACGGGACTGAACCATGGTAGTGAAATCTGAAATGTCATGCTTCGGGAATCCTGCATAACCCATTTTTTATTTTACTTGTGATGTGACCTTCTGCTTGTGGTGTTTACTAGTTTACTTGTTGCACGTAACATTTCTTGGACATTTCCGACCAAATCGATCATAATGTGAGGTTACGTTAAAATCAAATAGGTCCAATAATTGTTAATGTCAATTGTCAAATAACGCAACGATACACGTCACAGATTTCGGTTACAAAAACTGTACACAAGGCACACGCTTATCCGTTATTCGAAACACACTGCGCAAGCTCAGAATAATGTTTTACGGATAGCGTCGTCCAAATTTTTAGTGGCTCAAACTGTCTCTAGTATGTCGCTACGCCTTTGTTACACGTACGGTAACGAGACGGCTGGAGGAAGATCATCCAGCCGGTGCTGCCGAGCCGCATGGCGCACAGGCAGAGCCAACTACGACGAGACTCCATGATTATGGATTAACGAATGCCCAGCGCGGCGCGCGTCGCGAAACGGCGTTGCCGCCCGACCGGCCGCGAACTAGCATTTTTCTTGGCTCCTCCCCGCTTTTTCTAAGAATAATTAAAAAAGGTGAGGCGTTTTTTTTCCTCTTCTGTACGCACCAACGGTACGCACGCTCTCTTTGATCGAGCCGCCTGCTTTTTTCGGATCCGTTGGATCGCGGCATGCCGTTGGCATGGCACACGCTGAGGCTGAGATGCCGCTTCCTGCACGTCTTGGGTCTTGGCGGCATCAGTGTCAGTTTTGTTCTCTCACTGATTTCGTACTAAATTCTATCAATTGTCAGAGTCAGCCAGCAGTTACAATACCTAATTATACTTAGGTAGACCAATAGTTCTCCGAATAGACAAGCTATGAATGTATTTGAGGGTATTTCTAATGAAATTTCGAAATTTATATCCTTCGAGTTTTGAAGCAAATCTAATACAGATCTGACGTCCAATCAAATAACCTAGCAACTCGAGTTACTAGGTTTTTGCTTTGTTTGCGTATATTGAACCACCAGCTCGAGCTCTATCGGTAGCATAAGTTGCAAATCGGACTGCTAGTTTCGGAGATATTGAGACCTCAGTTTTAGTAAATAGACATACTAAAAATATATATTTTCATATATAGAGATACTTGAATGAACTTAGTCGTATGTGCTATCGTAAAACCTAGTAAGTCGAGTTACTTAAACCTTTACCTGTATAAAAAGATAGTAAACTGATCTGCTGGTTATTCAAATTCATAATTACAAACAAAAATATAGCAACTACTCATTTGTGTAAGGTATAATGTAACATTACTATACCTGCAGGGGATTTGGAGATAACAGGACTATTACTGAAATGTTTGTTATAGATGAGAAAGTGTCACAAGCCAATCTGAGTCTAAAAACAGCGACTGAGGCAATCAAAGTGGGTTCTAAGAAAGGTAAAAGGATAAATGAATGAGTTGTTACCACCTTGTCGAATAAGCTGCAAAAGAATTACCGCGAAAACTACTTCATATAGATCGCCGAACAATATTAGAGTATTTTGCTGAATCTCATAGAATCAGCGAACTTCATCTCCACAATACCCAATAAAGCTTTTATGGCACCTTATCCGTTTGCAAGAAGATATTTATTCATATATAGTCAGAGGATTGAAAATCACAAGTTTGATTGAGAATGTGAAATAAAATAAAAGCTACAAGAGATTTATATACAGGGTGAGTTTTAGTACCGGCTCGGTCGATAACTCCACTACTGTAGAAGATAGCGAAAAAAGTTTTACATAAAAGTTGTAGCCACGGATATGCTCCTTACTCGGAAAATATTTTGATTTATACAGGGTGATCCATAACTACGTGGTGATGCAAACATGTATTTTTTTAAATGAGACACCCTATATATTATTCCATATTCAAATTCTACTAATAATTTCCGTTCTTCCAATATAGGGTATTGTTACATTATACAGAGTATTTCAAAAGTGATGGGATTATATGTGTCAAGTGTTCACTTTCAATAAGATTTTTATCCAACCTATTTTCAACAACAACATTGTTTTATGCTATCTTTCCTTACGAATTTCAATGCTTATATTCGTGAAAAAAAATTTGGGCTACATTTCATTATTAGAGTTAAACAAATATTTGATTATCTCGTAAATTATGAAAATGGATATTATTCGTTTTGAATGTCTGCTCCTCATATACGAGCAGCCAAATGTTTGCGATAAATAAATCTACTAAGTTTGTCGGAGGCTGAAAGAAAATAGGATCGTAGGAAGCCATTTAAAATGGTTTGAATGTACAGGTGCTACGATTCGAAGCAAGAAGAAGAAAAAATAATTCGTTAAAGGTCAGAGTAATCCGGGTGCCGAAGCCGAAATCGTAAAGCGGTAAAGCGTAGAATGGGCGGGTAACAATCTTACGCATAAACCGAAATTTAAAAGATTTTTGACAGGTGGAACGAGGTAAGTTAGCAACGGAATTCTCGGGAATCCGAGTCAAGTCAAATATCCCATTTCTCGGCATGTTAGTGTTGACGTCGGCAAACGTGGCCGCCTTTAAAGAGAAACTACTCTAATCCGTAACTTGTCGGCGTGTTTCTAAAATCCCGTAAACAAAACCCCTGCTGACGACCATAGGCGTACCGACGGATTTTGCTTAGCTGTAACTAAAGTTGCTTCATCGTAAGTGAGTTAAAGTTTCAAAGTATTTGACATCGGAAGCATGAAGGCAGTTAAATTGCTAAAAGCGCTGGTAAAGCGATGTTCTTTTTAAATCCCTCAAACGCGACGAAAAGGCGGAACAGAGGTCAGATTCGTGATCTGTGCCCTCGAAATTCGTGGATTAGGGATTTTCGCGCAGTTCGGAAAACCAAGAATTCTTTTCGAATTTTTTTCGGTAGTCGTTCGATTTTGCCCGATTTTGGGGGTACCGACTCTCGATCTCAGCTTTGGTCGTTTTCTATCCTTCCTCATTGAAAATTTACGGCTGAATTCCATAGTATTATTAGTTTGGCCACAAGCGCTTACATCCTGCATTTCCTAGGCCTATCCCACTTCGCTTCCGGATTGGTTCGAGGAAACCTTTATTCAAAAATAACGATATTTCTCATAACTGTTTGCCAGTGCGAGTTTATTATATACGTCAGAAATAAAAGAGTTGTATACATTTTTTGTACTCCTACCGAGTACGACACTACAATAGTATAGTCGTATTGCGGTAAATATATATGAGTAATATTAAACAGTGATTTATCCTTACAACACATACGTTTGAGTAAGGCATAAACACATATAAGGCATTAATGGTTCAAAATAGGTACTAGTTTTGAATCAAGCAAAATCAATTATGCATTGGACTATGGTATCGGTGAGTGCTTAAAGGGGTCGGTCAGTTTAGGTAAAAAACGATCACCACGCGTGCGGCCAGAGTGGACATTAGGAATTATTATGTTTCTAGACAGTTTTAACCGCTGTATGAGATGAGAGGGTAAGGTAAGTATATCAACGCTACCAATTTTTTTGTGAGTGTGAAACTATCTATCAGAAGGAGTACAATATTTCGACCGTGGGAAGGGAATATTATGTTCCCGAAGTAGATCAACGGAACGAAAACTAAATAAGTGATGATGCTGAGATTGATATGGGCATTACTGATAAAGGTAGCCGCACTTCATGTCAGATGGGCATTTCGGACAGTGAAACTGCTACTGCTTACGACAGTACTGGGCAAATAAATACCTGAACTCTCACAATTTCTTTGTGTAGTGTAGCTTACGTCGCGACTGGTAACTGTAGAGTACGGAGACTATTCGGACAACCACTTGACACATCGATAAGTCAATAATTAATCTATAACTGCGTGGTGCGAGTCACGGTTGGATTCAATCCCTACATGTAGTGATACTGATGATTTCAGATAAAAAAAGTTGCCGTTAATTGTTTATCATTTGATGCCCTTTTGTTGGTTACTTAGCACGGTTTAGCCGTTTAACAACGAACTTAAATTGTTGGAATTTTTGAGTTTGTCACATATAGTCCTTACCTTACCCAGATTGCGGAAATATTTACAAATAAATATTCTAAGGCCCGATTTTATCAACATGCATATTTAACAAAGACTTTGACAAAGGTTTTCTATTGGATGTTGTTTAGCAAAAGCTTTCTATCGGGTATTGAGGGCTAGGTTAATAAGTATCATCCATTAGTATTTTATCAATGTTGGAAACAAAACGTCAAAGCTGGATGACACTTTTATCAAAAATGTTTTAGAATTCATGGATCAAAATCATAGCAGAAAATCAGAACATTGCGATTGATTTGCAAATTAATGCTAGATTTTTAATGTTTACCTTATAATTATTGTATAATTACCAATTGCAATTGCAGTCAAACTGATTATAGACTGGAGGCATGTTTGCTATAGACCTTCTTATAGAAATGTTCACAGAGGATGTAAAGATTGTAAAGGCACTACGTAAAAGGCACGGTAGCGCAGAAACACATTTATATAAAGCACCTTATGCACTTTCTGACTATACAAAAGGTTTCTAATTTGGGAAAAATAAGGTTAGATATAAGTTATACTTTTGCTTTTTGCCAGATCACAGGCTTGGCTGTTAAGGTTAAGAAGGATAGGCAACCAGTAATGCATACTTGTAAAATCGTATGTGTCTATTTCCGAAATGCAATAAAATGTTATTTTTACCCTTTTTTACTATAATACAAAGGTATATTGCAGGTATTTATAATTATTATCGATTGTAAATTATTGTTTTATCAAAATAATGCAGTAATTTGAATTTCTTGTCATCATTATCATTACTTTAACAGTACATTTGATCCAGTGATCAAATGTGTCAGTTTTGTGGAATCTGATTGGTTGAGATTAGCTCTTTGTTAAACAGGAAATGCAAGTTTTCACCCATTTAGGATGTAAAATCAGAGCTGAAAAGATACTAGACAGTTCATAATGGTCGATTATACCCTGAATTTCCTTGACACGTGATATTCTCGTAACAAAAAGATGTTCAAACGAAAATTGAGTGGAATGTTTGAATGTACTACAGGATCTATCATACCATGCCTTCAAAACATTTTTATGTACTTCAACCCTTAAAACTCACCCCCAACATTTTTTTTTCAAATAGCGTCTAATGGTTTTCCTTACACAAATTAAATCCTTATTTTATTTAAAATCTTGTAGTGCCTTTGATTTTATACTGAAACCTACTTTTTTTGTCATAGTCACAAGCATAAAATAAATAAAATAACTATTTGTTTGAGGCGTAATATCTTCGTAAGAAAAACAGAAAAAAAGGACACTAAGCGCGCCTTTCAAGGATACCGAATGACCTATCATACCAGCCTTTCGAAACACTTTTCTTTTACTCCAACCCCTAAAACTTACCCCCTACTTTTTTTCCAGATAGCACCCCACAATTTGTCTTACATCCATGAGGTCACTATTTTATCCAATATCTTGTAGTGCCTCTGACTTCATACACAAACCAATTTTTTTCGTAGTCATTAACATAAGATAGGTAAATGAAATGAGCATTTGTTTGAGACGTAATATTTTCGTAATAAAAAAGCATAAAAAAGACATTTGTTTTTTAAAGCATGTATTTCAGGTCATTTAGAACTTTTGAATACCCAAATAGTTTTATTTTTATTCGTTTTTTTGCGTCAAGCAAATTCTTATTTTATTTATGTTATGCTTATGATTTTACGTAAAAAATAAGTTTGCGTATAAAATCAAAGATACTCCAAGATTTTTAATAATATAAAGACTTCATTTGTGTAGAAAACACAATTTGGTGCTATTTGAAAAACGAAAGTTGAGGGTGAGTTTTAAGGGTTGAAGTATAAAACAAATGTTTTAAGAGCATGGTATAATAGACCCTATAGTACTTTTACAAATTCCACTCAGTTTTCGTTTAAACGTTTTGTTTTTACGAGAATATCGTGTGTCAAGGAAATTCAGGGACACCTGTATATAAAGTATGCCTTTTTTCACCTTTTTGAGGTAAACTTCAAGAGAAATCAATAATTTTCAGAGAACTTGGACAGATGCCTGTTCTTGAATAGGCTGCTCTGATTGGTCAAAGCCTCTGTTAAAATGCCTGTATTGATAAAATCGAGCCTAAGTCGCCCCTATCGTGCAGCATGCAGGTGTCCAGTTTTGTGGCTTTCTTTCCTTTGCTCGCAAAAAATGTAAACAACTCATATATTTCTGACTTCATTTTAGGAAGCGGATAATCGTTGCCGATTTGTTAGAAAACAAAACTCAAGCTAGATGGCTGGGTAGCGGCAAATAAACAGCGAAGTGTACTCTTAAAACTCTATTTCCAAGCTTTCGGGATCATTTGATCCCTTCTTCAAGGGCTACGAAGACAATTTAGCAATCAGCAACATTAGAAAAAATTAAGAATGAAAAGTTATTACTTACAAAAGTTTGTGAGGATGTTGCTGGAAGATGTTATAAAACAAGCCAAAAGAGCAAGTAACAACACATATCTTGCATGAAGCACGTTATACAGACACAGAAATTTACGAAAAACATTACACAATTTACTGTTAAAAGTTAAAATCTTAATAAAATTGTAAAATGGCCGTTCGATGATTATTTTGCGTGCCGGCAATTACGTCTCTCAAAACGGTCAAGCACACGTGTCTGAACGGAAATAGGTTAGTGGAGGGAAATTAAAATTTTGTTCATTTGTCAAACGTCATTTGCCTAAATTTTGGCGCATGCGCGCACAATCTATGTTGAAATTATTTTTGTGGAGGGGATTTTTGTATAGGGTGATTCAAATTATCACTATACAGTGTCGAACAGAATGAAATGATGTAATAAAATGTTTAAATGTGTGTAACATTATGCAATGTGCGTGGATAGCAATGAATATATCAGAAAGTAGAAAAAAAGGAATTATATGTGCGTTTATAGCAAGAATTTTGGTGATAATGTGAAATTGTTAAATGTGGGGGAAAATTTGACTGACTTCATCTACACCCTACAAAAACGCCCCATGCGTACGTCAGTGTGCGCCGAAAAGCGGCGTCCGTCCGTGGTCGTTTTCCATCGGCGCTCAGGGCCCGCTTTGATCTTCGCCGGCACATCAGCGCGGCATGCGGTGCGGTGCCCGCCATGATTAACACATACGTGAGCGGCGGCGGCACGGCGGCAGCGGCAACGGCGGCAGCGGCGGTGCGGCGGTTGACCGCGCTACGTGCTTTTGAAGGTTGCCGTACACCTGTCCGAAGATTTATCGATCGATCCATCAATCTCTGCACCGCCGCATCTGTTATCTAAGGGCCAGGCTGGGGCGGGCTCTGCTCTGGTGCATTTTCGGTATGCGCTTATTGCACGCTTGTTAGTTATTCAGGGTGTTAATTAAGAATGTTAACAAACCTTAATCACGAAAAGTACTCCGAAAAATAGAAAGAAAATGTCATATGAACATGGGTCCGGAAATGCTTCCTAAGGGAGCTACGCCCCTTTACATGGATCACCCTGAAGACGGTTGTCCCTCGGTATTCTCGAAACCATTCATAACAAAATTACGAAATTAGGTAGGATGGGTAAACTTTTGACGCTGAATCTGATTCTGAATTCAGAATTTCATAATTTTAATCAGAGGCGTATCATACGGGAGGAGTTAAGGGTAAAAATAACCCCATTTTCTAAATGGCAATTTTTTGACATTTTGATTTTAGAATATGGTATTTCAGAGATTTCTACGTAAAAATGGTCTCTTGATACATCTCGATAGGGCTAACCGTTTTCGAGAAAAATGCAAATTATTGCCTGCATCGATTCAATAATCCCGAAGATCTGAAGGATTTGAATTTGATTTTCGTGTTTCGTCAAACGAGACTAACACTCAAAACTGCGACCGCATTTGTAATCCGCACCCTCAAGTTATACAAAACACGAGATTTCATCTTAATAGACAGCCAAATAAAGATTTTCGATTTTTTAGGCAAACCTAAAGATCTGAAAGATTTGAAATATGTATTTGATTTTCGTCAAACGAGACTGAAACTCAAAACTGCGACCGTATTTGTAATCCGCACCCTCAAGTTATTCAAAACACGGGACTTCATCTTAATAGACAGCCAAATAAAAATTTTCGATTTTTTAGGTAAACCTAAAGATCTGAAAGATCTGAAATTTTTGATTTTCGCCAAAGGAGACTGAAACTCAAAACTGCGACCGCATTTGTAATCCGCACCCGCAAGTTATTCAAAACACAAGATTTCATCTTAATAGACAGCCAAATAAAGATTTTCGATTTTTTAGGTAAACCTAAAGATCTGAAAGATCTGAAATTTTTGATTTTCGCCAAAGGAGACTGAAACTCAAAACTGCGACCGCATTTGTAATCCGCACCCTCAAGTTATTCAAAACACGAGATTTCATCTTAATAGATAGCCAAATAAAGATTTTCGATTTTTTAGGCAAACCTAAAAATCTGAAAGATTTGAAATTTTTGATTTTCGTCAAACGAGACTGAAACTCAAAACTGCGACCGCATTTGTAAACCGCACCTTCAAGTTATACAAAACTCGAGATTTCATCTTAATAGACAGTCAAATAAAGATTTTCGATTTTTTAGATAAACCTAAAGATCTGTAAGATCTGAAACTTTTGGTTATCGTCAGAGGAGACTGAAACCAAAACTGCGACCGGATTTGTAATCAGCACCCTCAAATTATCCAAAACGCAAGGTTTCATCTCAATAGAAAGCCAGATAAAGATTGTCTATTTTAAACGCAAACCTGAAGATCTGGAAGATCTAGAATTTTTTATTTTCGTCAAACGATACTGAAATTCAAAACTGCGACCGGAATTGTAATCAGCACCCTCAAATTATCCAAAACACGATGATGTTCGTCTTGATAGAAAACCGATCAAAGATTTTTTATTTTTTAGGAAAATCTGAAGATGTGAAAGCTCAGAAATTTTGTATTTTCACCAAACGAGACCAAAACTCAAAAGTGTTTTCATCTCAATAGAAAGCCAGATAAAGATTGTCTATTTTAAACGCAAACCTGAAGATCTGGAAATCTAGAATTTTTTATTTTCGTCAAACGATACTGAAATTCAAAACTGCGACCGGAATTGTAATCAGCACCCTCAAATTATCCAAAACACGATGATGTTCATCTTGATAGAAAACCGATTAAAGATTTTTTATTTTTTAGGAAAACCTGAAGATGTGAAAGCTCAGAAATTTTTTATTTTCGCCAAACGAGCCAAATATATATTTTCGATCTTTCAGGCAAACCTGAAGTTCCTTTTTGATACCTACCTTTAATGTCGGCAATTCTTTTAGACGTAACCAAAAATTATTTTAACGCACCTATGTCCCTATGGCGCTGCGAGAGAAGAAGTGTCTGTGGACGTTAGGTTTGAAATGCAGCAGGTTGTAGCCGCCGGGAAACAAATTGTCCGGCAGCTCATTCCACAGCGGCGGAGTCAGTCCTAGTTCGGACGGCCTTGGGTGTTATTATCTGGGAGAGCTCACTCGAACATCTTCCGTGATAGAATCTTTAAAACAGGGATAGGTGAGCTACCCTTCTTCGATGCCCTAGGCTGTGGAGGTCCTTTGTGATGTTAGGCGTATCGATTAATCTGATTGCTCTCTTCTGGATAGTATCCAGAAGCTTCAGAGAGCATCCCCACACATGGGAGCAATACTACAGGGATGGTTCCGCAAATACCGCGTTGACCCTAGACGATCTCATAAATACACAAATGAAGTAAAAAGTAAGCAACATAGCTTGAGACTAACGTTCTGTTTTGTTACAAAATAATCCAGCTACTTGCAACTGTACAACAGTATAAGTATCTACTTTGCAACTCAAAGAAAACCTGGAATAGATGTCAATTACAAACAAAACCACGACAACATTCCATAGGGCACTTGATTATGCGCCACTTTGTAATTAGCAACGTAGCTTGAAACGTTGTATTTTGTTGCAAAACAACCCAGCACTTGCGAAATCTGTAACTAACATGCTACACAGGCGGCCTATTTTCCCTTGCCTTTGATCTCCAACAATCTACTCCAGTATCTACTTTCCAACTTTCCAACTCAAATAAAACCTGGAAT
The DNA here is from genome assembly GCA_951848785.1 of Callosobruchus maculatus. Classification (NCBI taxonomy): domain Eukaryota; kingdom Metazoa; phylum Arthropoda; class Insecta; order Coleoptera; family Chrysomelidae; genus Callosobruchus; species Callosobruchus maculatus. The sequence continues at coordinate 742,537 of CATOUR010000215.1, forward strand.
AGATGTCAATTACAAACAAAACCATGACAACATTTCAAAGGGCACTTGATTTTGCGCCACTTTGTAATTAGCAACGTAGCTTGAAACGTTCTATTTTGTTGCAAAACAACCCAGCACTTGGGAAATCTGTAACTAACATGCTACACAGGCGGCCTATTGTCGCTTGCCTTTGATCTCCAGCAATCTACACATTGCTCCCTCTCAAAGACGGGTCGGCATCCATCCACCTCCGTTCCAGAAACCTTTTATATGCTAATTAAATTTCAGCAGACGACAGTGATGTTAACTCGTAGAGAAATTCCCTATTCGTAGGGAAAAGTCGGCTTAAAAACAGATGATAGGGAAAAAGGGACAGAAATTTGAGAAATTCTATTTTGTAGGGAAATTTTTATCTTCAGGGTACAACGTACAGCACCGTCTCAACTAACGCGGACCCGTCCTTTTGGATTCAATGCATAGAACTTGAAATTAGTGAAGGGCCAAATGTCAAAGTAGTTTTTAGTTCAGTGTGCTCGCGGCTCATGAGATTCTGTGCTTGAGAGAATGTGAGTGAGAATATTACCTTGTTTTTTGTAATACATGTATTTTAATAAGTTATCTTTGTTATTATTAGCAGACCAAAAATAATATGGTATTCAGAAACCTAGTTGTGCAAAAAATGCAATAGGCCTCAACACCATTTTTTGTACAACAGTCGTAAAAATGTATTTGAGAATAAGTCCGCCAAAAAAATGGCCGTCTAGGCGGTCGGCGGTGGTATTCTCCTATATTTACAAATGGAAAGAAAGACCATGGCCTAGAACGTGCTTAGACACGGGACGGCCATTTTTCTAGCGGATTTTATTAGCAAATAGTGTACAACTCTTCACTTGTCATCGCTCTGTGTGTCTGTGGTTGTTGGTAAGTCATACACAAAACGACAAAACATTTATAAAAAACACAGAAATAGTTACGTAGGGAAATGTAGGGAAATTTTCAAGTTGGCATAGGGAAAAGTACGTTTGGAGTGTTAACATCACTGGCAGACGACGTGTTTGTGCTTGCACCGACGTCGTCTGCCGAGTACATAGAAGCAAATTTAATCAACGTACGCAGACGACAAGTAGTCATTACACTTAGGTACACACCTGTTAACCATTAGCTGTGTTAGCATAAGTGTTCGGTAAATAATGTATGTTTGAGGATGATGATGTTGATGAAGCCGGGCGAGTCATAAAGTCTCTAATTGAGCCGATGAATCGTGCTGTTTGGTTTGGATAAATAAGAGGTGTTTGGACTCTTGTTTGGTCATCACACTTACGCGGTAGTAGCTGCGACGGTAGTCTGTGTGGGTATGTAAATATTTTCACAATTAAGTAGGGATAATGATAATAATAATAATAATAATAAATGACTTTATTATAACAAATAGTTATAAAAGGCGAAGTCTAGGCAAAGCCTACTCAACTTAACCAAATGTCAAAGTAGTTTTTAGTTCAGTGTGCTCGCGGCTCATGAGATTCTGTGCTTGAGAGAATGTGAGTGAGAATATTACCTTGTTTTTTGTAATACATGTATTTTAATAAGTTATCTTTGTTATTATTATATATATACTTTCTTTGTCATCCAGCCGCTCTAGTGAAGAGACGTTGTCCCTACACCATCAGGATTGTGATATTATTTCCCGTTTGGAGTCTGACCAAGCGCACCCACTGCAGTCTTAGCGACCGTCCTGGACCTCCCTCCGTTGCAAATTGTAATAATGGGCGAGGCAAGAATGGGCTACTCTAGACTACAAACTCTACCAAGAGGAATTTACAAGGATATTGGACACAACCAAATCGCGGAATATGTGGGGCACACCATAATGGATGCTAGAAAGGACCACATAACTCCGAAATATATATTTTTCACAAGAAATTCGAAACTATAATAAGAGATCGAGAACTCTGTAAAGTAAACAACCTGCATCGGGAAATAGTCTGGTACACAGACCGAGCAAGGCACAGGAGCGGCAATCTTTGGAAGAGGAACTAGACAGAGCATTCCGCTAGGAAAATACGCCTCGGTGTTTCAGTTAGAGGTGTACGCCATCCGCAATGTGCAAAGATCAATAATGAACGATCCTACAGAAACAAGGGGATCGCAATACTTACAGACAGTCAGGCTACACTTAGGGCACTAGAAGCGCCCAAAGTTACGTCTGCTCTAGTCTGGGAATGTTTACAAGAACTGGGAAGACTGGCAGAACACAACAAAAATAACTTTGGAGTGGGTGCCAGGACACTCAGGTATAAGAGGCAATGAAAGGGCGGACGAGCTAGCAAGACTAGGCTCGTCTGGTTTATACATTGGAGCAGAACCCGCCCTCGGGGTGCCTAAAAGCACAATCAGACACCAGGTCGGAGAATGGATGAAACATCAGCACAAGAAGCAGTGGAACTTGTTGCCAGGATGTGTTCATGGAAAAACATTCATTAAAGCTCCATGCAAGAAAACAGCCGAAACACTGCTCTCCTTGAGGAGGAATCAGCTCCGAATAACGACGGGTCTCCTCACAGGAGGACATTGTGGCCTGAAGGAACACCTGAATAAAATGGGACTCTACAATGGAGACCTCAACTGCAGATTGTGTCGAAGAGGAACTGAGCCAGCCCTACATGTGCTCTAGATCACAAGAGACAACAGCTCTTTGAGAAGATCAAGCTAGAACCAATGGAGTACAGCTCAGCACCAGGACCAGTAAGTAAACTGCATAAACTTATGTAGCGATCCAGATTGCTGGAGTGGATACTGTAAATGAGAGTAGCAATAATACAATACGCCTTAAGACTTAAGTATTGACGGGGACAGTAAGGTCGGACGGCTCCTGGAAAAAAAGTTCCAGCCATTATTCTTAACGCTGTCCGCTGAGCTTGCACCTATTCTTTGCAAGCTCTTCAAACTATCGTACCAGCGAGCCCGTGTTGCCCGCTTCATGGAAGATTGCTGCATGCAACCTATCCGTAAGAAAGGCAAGAAACCTGTGGCTCTTCTCAGCATCATGTCTAAGGTTTATGGAGACTGTCATTAACACACAGCTCCTGAAATACCTGGACAACAATAACATCATAAAGTGTGGCATGAGGGACTTCTGTTCAAGGTTGCTGCTTATGAATTACCACCTTGCCTGCACCTGTATCTGAATAGCTTTTTGAACGACCGATCTCTGTTTGTTTGTCATGCATGGTACCAGACAAGCCATACAATCATCTCAGGAGACAGAACGTCAAGTGGGGATTAGTAGTACAGTTTAACGTACAGAAAACTAAGGCAACAGCACTGACAAAGAAGCCTCACGTTGGCTTACCAAGTGCCATCTTTAGTTTGATTCATTAATTTTTCATGCATAAGTGGGGGAGTGGCAATTTACGCTAAAAGTGTCGCAATCGATTCGACGTCCTGGCACTACCACGTCGTCAGTACCGCTAAAACGGCATCTCAGAAACTAGCAGTTCCGTTGTAAGGAGCACAGATTCGACCATCGTTAGATTATTGCTCCCGTGTGTGAGGATGCGCTCCGAAGCACTCTCTAAAACTACTGGACGCCTAGCCTCACAAAGAACCTCCACAGCCTGGCACGTCGAAAAAGGGTGGCTGACCTGTCCCTGTTTTGCAGATTCTATCACGGAAGATGTTCGAGTGAGCTCTTCCAGATAATAACACCGAAGGCCGTCCGAACGAAAAACACTAGAGAAGTTCTGCGGACTCCGCCTTACCAAATCGAGGTCCTTGCTCTCCGAACCAGACTCCTCCAGCATTTGTTACCCAACGGCTACAACCTGCAGCGTTTCAAATCTAACGTGCACCGACACTTATCCTCTCGCAGTGCTTCTACAGCGACATAGACTTTCAGCCTTTTTTTGGAGGCTGACCATAAAAAAAGTCAGAAGATTGTACGTTTTAAAGCCATCATAATCGATAAAAAATTGAATAGACTTTCTTGCGTTATAACCTACTTGCTCACAGACAGGTCCTATAAAGCACTTCTTTGACCTATTTTACCTTTATGAAATTTTGAACAGTAGTTTTGGCTGCCATTTGGTCCATTTGTCCATATAAGGACATCAGTATAATTTGTCAAAGCACAAGTAGTAGTAGTAGTAGTGATGGGGAGGCGAAGCCAGGCAAATAGGCCACCTTTGGCCTTTTTTGCCAACCCCACTGAACCAATCACTGAAAACACTAAAATTCTACAGCCTAGATAGCTCCTTGTCGAACCTACCAGACCTCCTGACGAAAGTCAGTATGTCCGACCATTTCGCTGAATATAGTGGCTCTTCCCCAAACTCCGTCGTGACGAATATCTGAACCCTAAGGTTGCGATAAACTGCACATCTGCCCAGTAAGTGGAACGTTGTCTCGTCCTCCTCCCAGCAACTGGAACAAATGGGGTCCCCTACCAATCTCATAAGTGACAAATGTCTATTCAGCCGGCAATGGCCAGTGAGAACCCCCACCAGAAGGTTGAGCGTCTCTCTGCCTTTGTTCAGAAGCTATTGCGTTCGGCCCCTATCAGGGTCTGCTATGAATCTTTTGGCTTGCCTGCAGTCGTTTGTCTCTAACCAGGCTTTCGCCAGTTCCTTGTAGGCCCAGTTGTCCAGGGCCACATTGACCTGGCGTCTACTAATTCCCAGCATAGGTTCTGGGCCAATGCAGGGGCTGCTGGTCCCTATCCTAGCTAATCGGTCCGCTCTCTCGTTACGCGGTATACCAATATGTCCGGGGACCCACAGTAGGGTCACCTTCTTATGGCTTGCTAACTTCTGAAGGGCGGCAGAGCATTCTTGTGCCAGAGCTGATCTGGCCCTCGGAGCTGCCACCGCTTTCAGAGCTGATTGGCTGTCAGAGCATATATATATATGCTCTGTTCAGAACACTTTTCGACTTCCGTCGAGTATGCCGCCATCAATATCGCATACACTTCCGCCTGGAAGACAGTCGTGCAGTTTCCCAGAGCGAAGCTCCGCCGCACTTCTTTACCCTCCAGACAGAAGCCCGCTCCCCCGGATCCTGACTCTTTTAAGAGCGATCCGTCAGTGAAGCAGACCAGACTATTGGGCGGAAACTTGACTTTCCCTCTCATCCAGTCGTCTCTTTCCGGGATGACTAGTGAGAATCCCTTATCTAAATTTAAGATGTCTTTGGCTTTTTCCACCCTGAATGACGATATAGGGATATTACTATCCGCGAATCGCTCTATTCTGGTGTGGCCAACTAATGGTCCTCGTGCTACCCACGTTCCCCCGCCATGTATTCTCAGGCAGGCCGACATCGCCTCTCTTTTTGTCAAAGCACAAAGTATTGGATGGTGTAGAATATGAAAAATAAGAGTATTTCCAGAGAAGCTATTGATATAGGATCCCTTGACAACAGAAAACTACGAACTTCTATAGAAAGGCCAACAGAGAGGTGGCAATAACAAGTGGATGAAGATTTGATCGAACTAAGGGTAGGAAGATGGATAGAAGCAACATCAAACGGAATGCGATGGAAGAATATATCAAAACGAGCTTTGGGCGAATAGGTCTTTTGTTTTATATATACCAACATAGCTTGTCAACAACAAGCAAACATTATACTTGGGTACACACCTGTTAACTATCAGCTGTAAGTTAGGATAAGTGTTATTTGGTTGGGTCATGAAGCGTACACGGCAATCATAGGCGTAGTCAGGTGAGGGCTTAGAGGGCCTTAGTCCCCCCCTAAGAATGAAATTAGCCCCCCCTCCCAGATTCAGGGTCTTAGCTACGCCTATGATAAGTAGAAGATAAGTGGATAATCTTGGTAAAAATAGTTATTGGGACCATACATGTGTGTAGGGACTGTAAAAAAGATATACAACCAAAAATGCAAGAAAATATACAAGGGAAAAGAACTACGGGGAGAAGACAAACTCCATAGCTGAAAAACTTACGAGAGTGGTATCGCTATGAATAGAATTATTCTGAGCAGCCGCATCTAAAGCAAGAATCGCCATGAGATAATAGCTAACCTTCTAAGAGGAGACGACACATAACAAGACATGTGGTTCTGAAACAACTCAGCAGGAGATCACTAAAGGCTTCCCAATTTTTAAAAATCAAAACAGATCCTTATAGACTCACCTAAGGTAAAAATCAGTTTTAAGATTAGATAATAGTCTCCATAAATTGTGCAGCTGAAATCATTATAAGAATATCCTATTCACAATATTTGAAAAAATAAGTTCAAACCTTTTACAACTCTTTACACGTGCTATTTTTCTCTTATAATGAAGACCACAACTGTCCCAGCCCAGCACAAGACTACCCGACTGAAGCATATTAAAGGGATTAACTTTGATATTTGCTAATAAACCTCTACCTGTATTAACAAAATATACCTGTACAAACATTTCTTAGTACAGCAGATTTTATGATGCATACGATATCCTTTTCAGGTGTTCCGTTCACACGAACCTTGGAACTTAAAATTTCACCATTCATTTATGATCCAATTACAGTAGTTGGTATAAGTAGGGATCGCCATAAATAACGAAAATAAGAAATTACAACTCTAGTAACTAAAAATAAGTAAGTAGCATTAATACTAACAAATTGGGTGGTAAATTTTTGATATGATTTTAGACTCAGAAGTATCAATGTCTTAATTCATCCTTTCTTCATATGCATATTTCTAAAATGCAATATACAGACAGATTAAACTTTCAATAATCATCCTAGCGCAAGTGTCAATATATTTTAGAAATTGATCAGCATTAGAAGCAATCATTCTTGGCGGAGATTTAAATATAAAAAGATAAAAAAATTGTGTGTGGCAGTTAAGAAATTGGGTGACATAGTTTTCATTCGATTTTTGTGCCCTGTAGAATGAGTAATTGGTGAAGCTAAGCTTATGTCAAAGTAGAGTTTACTTCTTATGAATGTTCAATAATACACTTCGCAGTTCGCTTGTTGAGTTAAAAAAAAATAAAAAACACTTTAATAATGTCATCAGTAGTCGATTGAACTTTGTGAACAAAACTGTATACAGGGTTACTCACGTTATTCGACACGGAGCATTATGGCTAAAGTATTTGATAAAAAAGAAAATAATAATTTCGGATGGATAGAGACCCATAAATGCTAAATTTTAAAAATATTTTCATGTTATACAGGGTGTCCCAAAAACACGAAATGTATCAAAGTTATGTTTTTTTAAATGGAACACCCCGTATATTATTGCATATTCAGATTCCTTGGTGGATCTAGTGTGACATTATGTATCATACATGGGACTTAAAGCGAACCGTTTAGGTGTAAATCACCATTTTCTGTATAAGTAGATATCAGGAAAAAATTGAATATCGCAGAGGTTATAAAATTGGGAAGGCTGTGACTTTGCTATATTACTAAGCATAAAATGCGTCAGCTTTGGTAAGATTGTCAAATTTAAATTACGTTTATGCTTGGAGAAATCGGTCGATTAATTAAGGAAACTTCGATCAGCGCTAACTTGATTTTTTCAAATGGGAATGCCTAATTTTTTTATACGGTTAAACGTAGAATTTGATAACCTTTCTAATGATATAAGGTTATGAATATCGATCTCTGGTAGTTTTCATTTAATTTCAAATTTTCGAACAAATCGGCGTATTTCAATTTTCCTACCTATAAGCAACGTAGCAGGCCATGAAATATAAACAAAAATCTATTCAGGTAGAAGAAAACAACTAACTTAGCAGAAAAATACACACGAACTAGACTAAAAGGGCGAGATTATAAAAATTGCTCACACCAAACAAAGTCTAACCAGAAACAACGGCGGTAACATATTTTTGGTGAAAGAGAAGCTGGAGTATGGCAGAGATTGGAGATTGTCGCTAGTTTCTGTAGCTTTGCACACCGATAATTATTGTGATAGTCCATATCCTCACCTGCCAAAGTCCTCCACGCATTCTGGGGCAGTTGTCAGCGGCGCCGAACGTGTCCAATGTCCGATAGAGAGAAGAATGTAGACCGTGTCGCGTAGAGTACAATCTGTAACCACGTCCTCGGTAGGAAGGAACGGTAGAATCCACCTGATGGATTGCGTGACGGAGCGGAGCGCAAGAAAAGAAGGAAAGCCGTCGACAACGATGACCACTCTACCGATTGCCGGTGCCGAGCTTACTGAAAGCACACGCAGCGGCATCTTGTATTTACAAGGGCCGCCGCACCGTGTGTACACGGGGACAGACAGCATCCAGCCGGGACCGCGGAGCCAGAATCCAAGATAGGGCGGATTGGGAGTTAGGGCGCGAAGTATTGGGCCTGCTGACGCTGAAACTTCACAGTTTAATATAATTTCATGTGGTCATAGTTACACAGTCCTTTGTAATATGGGGGATGATTCGGTTGTTGGTCCCATCATTCCCGTGGTCCCATGGTCATTCACATTGAGGAAACGATATTTCAACCCTTAAGGGTCTAGGGTATAGCGCGCGAAATTGAGAATCCAAGAAAAGACGTATTCCCGTGTTAGCGAGGAGACGTGGTCGCCTATTTCCTTTCTCCAGTGTGGCTGTCTAAGATGAAGGGAGGTAAGCCCAAAAATCCAAAGGTAAGGTCAAAAGGTCCAAAGGTATGGTCCAAAGGTCACCATAAAAATGAATTTCGCATCTCCAAGCTCCTGACGTTACCTTTAAACTTACACTAATGACTCAAAGAGCAAATTGAAGAAGAAAGCTTGCGGTTGTGCAACTATTTAGCCTTTTTTTGTTATCGTGTTTGGTTGTTAAATTACAGGCATTTATAGAATGTATGATTTTGCATTGCGAGATTTTTTGCACATTAAAAAACTTTTTTGAGAAAATCGAAAATAGTTGTCAGTCGTTAAGGTCTTACCTATCGCCTTCTGAAATATTATATATGTAGTTTGAAAATAGAGTGAGTCATGCGAGAAATTGTGAGTCCGTGTTTTACATGGCAAATACATATGTACAGGGTGTCCCACGACGATTAAGACAAGCAATATATCAGAACTGGGCAGTAGTAGTGAATTATAATTTTGGGGGTGTAAATTAGGGCAAATTTAGTATTTGTTCCTATTCTTGTGTCACCCAATGGGTATTTGTTTTTGATCACGTGACGTCCGATTCAAAATTTGTAATGGGACACCCTGTATATTTGTGACTTTTTGTGTTCCTTCCGTTAAAACAATTCCGACAAACTAGCACACTTGGGATCTAAAGGGACCTAATTCAAGAGCTACAAGTACTTACAGAATGGCACCACTACCGTTGATTATAACATGTACCCCTACAGTTCAATTATTTTAGTAGTGTTTCATAATGGCAGTGGTACAGTTTTTAAGTACCTGTAGCTCTTGAATTAATCACCTTAGACCCCAAATGTGCTAGTTTGTTGGAACTGTTTTATCGGAAGGAACACAAAAAATCACAAATATACAGGCTGTCCCATTAAATTTTTTAAATCGAACGTCACGTGACCAAAAACAAATACGTCATTGGGTGACACATAATAAGAAAAGATACTATATTTGCTCTAATTTACACCCCCAAAATTATAATTCGCTACTACTGTCCGGTTCCAATATATTGCTTGTCTTAATTGTCGTAGGACACCCTGTATAAATGTGTATATCCAGGCCCCTTAATACAATTTCATGTAGTCATAGTTACACAGTCCTTTGTAATATGGTGGATGATTTGGTTGTTGGTCTCGTCATTCCCGTGGTCCCGTGGTTCACATTGAGGAAACCATATTCCAACCCATAAGGTCATATCAAAATATTTCACTCAAAATTACCAGTAAAAAAGGCCATAAAGAGATATTAGATTATTAGATATTATGGAATGCTGAGACGTGCTACTACCCTTCTGCAGATATCCGGACTGATATATATAAAATGATGCAGCTCAAACACCAGAGCAGATGATATATAAGGCGTAGAGTTAGCATGTAGGTTAGGGACACAAATTACAGTTAAACAGAAATTATTTTAGCCAATACTCTACAGCAGGCATAGCCTTCAGAGTGGCAGTACTGGTACGAATAAAGAAATATGATATTTTGGGCATCTTCACTTATTGCAGCTCAGGCGGCTCTTACAGAAAAATCGAAGATTTGAAATATCGAAACATCGGAAAATAAAAGAATCGAAAAATTGAACAAACGAAAGACAGAAAAATCAAAGAATCCAAAAATCGGTAAATCAAAAATTGAAAATCGAAAAAATCTCGAAAAATAAAATAAATTTAAAATTGAAGATCCAAAAAACTAAAGGGTCGAAGGATCAAAGAATCGCAAAATCGTAGAATCTAGACATCAAGAAATCGAAAATTCCAAAAATGAAAGAATTAAAGACCTGAGAAGAATGGCAAAATCTAAGATTAAAGGAATTGAAGAACCGTCGGATCAAAGGATCGCTGAATGTAGAAATTGAAGTTAAAGAATCGAATCACAAAATCGAGAAATCGAAGAGCCGCAGAATCGAAAAATCGCAGAATCGAAAGATCGAAAAATCGTAGAGTTGAAGAATCAAAGATTCAATAAATCGAAAAATAGAAGACTCGATGAATGGTAGTACCACAGAGGCGCAGAATCGACGATTCGATAAATAGTCGAAAGATCGAAGAATCTATAATTGAAGTAATGAAGAATCCAAGAATAAAAAATCACATAGGTAATATTGTAGAATCGAGGAATTGAGAAATCGGAAATTCCAAGTATTGATGAATGGAAGAACTGCAAAATCGCAGAATAGAAGAAACGCAGAATCGACGGATCGAAAATCGTAGAATTGAAGGGATACAAGTCAAAGTATTGAAGAATCGAATAATAAAAAAATCACATTACTGAAGGAATGAGTAATTGAGGAATCTAAAAATTGCAGAATCTGAGAAATGCAGAATCGAAATAACGAAAAATCGTAGAATTGAAGAAGCGCAGAGTCGAATAATCACAGAATCGTATAATCAAAGAATCGCAGTATCGTAGATTCGAGCAATCGCAAAATCGAAAAATCGCAGCTGGAGTAGTCGAATAATCAATAAATCGAAAAATCGTTGATTCCAACAATCGAAAGATCGAAGAATCTGAAATTCAATGATTACCGAATCGAAAAATAAAATAACCACATATTTGAAAAACCGAGATATTGAGGAATCGGGATATAAGATAAATCAGAATATAAGAATCGCAGAATCGAAGGCTCAAGGAGTCGAAAAACTGTAGATATGAAGAATCGCATACCGAAGAATCTCACAATCACGGAATCAAAGAATCGCAGAATCGAAAAATTGAAGAACAATAAATCGAAAAATCGAAGACCCGAAAAATCATAGAATAGAAGAATATATTCTATATTGTAGAATCAAGCAATTGAACAGCTTCGAGAGATCGAAAAATCTAAATTTGAATTATTGAAGAATCTAAGAATAAACGTATCACATAATCTAGGAACTGAAGAATAAAAACATCCAAACATCGATCAATAAAAAAACTGAAAAATCGCAGAATTGAAGAATTGAACAATCAAGGAAACGAGATCTCGATTAATCGAAAATCGAAAAAATAAATACGAGAAAACGGAAAACTGGCAAATCGAAAGATGAAAAAATCTGAGAATAATAAAATCGAGAGATCAATATAAACCGAAAAACCGACAAACTCGAAAATTATAATGCAAATTAAGTGTAATTTTCGAGTTTACGAATTTGCGAATGTAGCTTAAAAATCTGACTATAAAGTGAAAATAAATGTAAAGATCACAATCATTATCACAAATAGAAATTACCACGTTGTTGGACACAAGGGCTATAGCCGTCTGCGGGGTGTGATGGTGATACGGCACGACGGCTATATCAGTCAAAAAGTTATCTGCTTGTTACGGCAGAACGGCGACGACCGTCAGAATGTCGGTATGCTTGCCTTGTTAAGCAATGTTAGTGCCGTCACGTGAAGCTGGTCATTTCTGAAATTGCCAAATTCTATCTCACTATGCGCTATCCCAACTATTCATGTTTTAAGGTGCATGGGTAAAACGGTACGACGGCTATAACCGTCCATAACCTCCAATGTGATTCATTGACCACGTGTATAGCTGCCATATTGCAAGTGTGTTTTTGTTTGATTTTCATGTTTTCAGTACTGATGGGAGGTAGGTAACCAGATATTTTCATCCTCGACAGATATTCGTCGTCCACCTATTATACATATAGAATATATTGTTTCATATCAATACAACACTCGAAGCACGTGTGAGACATTTTCAGATAAGCTGTCCATACCCGAGGATCATAAAATAAAATCATATTTTCTTAGATGCAAACAATGTTTCAAGTCTGGAAAATGCAAAGAAACTAGCTATAGATGCAAGGGTTGTGAAAATAAACCTGCTTTGTGTCCAAACTGCTTTGAAGGGTGGCGTCAAACATAAATTTGTGCCTAAATTCTGTTTTGTTCGGGGATATCTCTGTTTGCTAATAAATTTGATTTTTTGTTTTTATACCGTCTATATTCTGAGAGATGCGTATTTGTTTATAAATTTGATAAAATAAAATGTTGTTTTTGTTTTAGCTTTTGTCTCGGAAATTGTCCTTTTTCCCCACAAGATGTGTTTTACGATAACACTGATCAGACGGCTATAGCCGTGGTTGCCATTCTAGAACATAAAGTCTGCTGTGATAGGACACGACGGATATAGCCGTCTTTTTTATTGTCACCAAAAACCTCAAAGATGAAAAAAAGAGTCAAAAATGAACACCCCTAAAATATTTTGATAACGCAGATCGTGTTACAAACGCAAAAAATGGAAATGTTTTAAGGTGCCATATTACGAAGCCTCCCGGCCAGCAGAGTGTCCAACAATGTGTTATGTTTTCTAAATTTAAATTGGTTAAAGCACGTAACACCAAAATAAACTATCCTGCGATATAAAGACAGTTGACAACCGAATCGTTACGACAAACATTAATTTGATTTATTCTATATTTGGTTTCGGGCTCCCGGTGATCTATGCTTCTGTTATTCTGCAACGAATCCGCAAGATGAGCATTTCAAAAATTTATACTCCCCTTAATTCAGCGTGAAATAACTCTTTGATTAAAAAGGCATAAAGAAAAACATTTTAAAATAATCTTTTTATTTCGGTAGGTTCACGGAAAGCCCGGCCGAGCGCCTATCTGTATAAATTGGATGTCACATTAAAATACCGCGCTTATAACCGAAGAATCCTCAACAATAATTAATACAAGTTTAGTAATTTGCCGAAAAGCTACTATACAGATAAATAGCTTTTATGTAAATTAGCACTCTTGAAATACTACGACTCTGTCGACAATATTCTGAATACGTGGCTTGCTGGACCCCATGACCAACATCTCAAATCAAAAGCGTAAGCATATGGTTTAATTGCAGCTAGTGAGTTGTGGCGCTTGAGAAAATAATTAGGAAAAGTAAAATTATTAATAAAACAGAGGCTCTATCTACGAGTAGATTATCATCAATCAGACACGTATCTAGAATTTGGTTTTGGGGGGTCCAGATTATGGGTGTTATTTGGTTGACCTTTCGGGGGGGGTCCAGATTAAAGATGCCACCTTAAATTTGCAGGGGGGGTCCGGAGTAGTCCCTGTAGTATTTTCAAACACTCCACTCAATTTTCGTTTGGACATTCTTTTGTTACGAAAATATCATGTGTCAAGACTGTCAAGGAAATTCAGGGACACCCTGTATAACGGTTGTTTTTGCCCCCCCCCCCCCACTTTTTCGAGGCACGCGCCCCCCCGACCTAGGAGTCAGTATCGGATCCAAAGATCTCATACCTCAGACCGCCTAGCAACTTACATTCTGCAAGGAAGTGGTAGGCTGTTTCATGGGCTTGTTCACAGTGCATACATAGTGTCTTCTTCAATTCGTAATAGTGACAGATGCTTAAAAAAATTAATTGTGATTGCGGGGAGGGGGTAGCTGCTGAACCCCCTTCTTTAATGACCACGAGCTGCCACTGGTTGGCAGAAAATGAATATGCGTCCGGGATGGTTCCAGCATCGAAAACCAAAATAAAGTTTACGCTAGTTGCACACACACCGATTTTGGACGGCCGGTAAAATATCGGCCGATATTTTATCTGTATTATTTTACAGTCGGCGTGAGTATAGACGTATAAAATAACGCTAGTTCCACACACACCGATTTTGGACGGTCGGTTTTATTCCGGCCGTCCAAATTCCAATAGTGAACCACTGGATGGAATGGGACTTTGCACACACGCCGACTGTAAAATAATACCGGTAAAATATCGGCGAGCAGCCGGCCACTGCCACTGCAGACCGCTGGTACCGGGACGTCCCGGCGATACAGTGACATGCGTGGCTAAATACAACCTTGCACACATTTGCTCTTTATACAGTAATCCAAAGGAAACAAAGATTTTTTTACTTTTAAGGTAAAGGGAGAATTATTTTTTTTAATTTCTCTATAATCTTTTTATAAGATGACAAATTTTACTATTTATTGGATGACCCAGACTTTTTTTTAAATTTTGTTTACGAAGCATATTATTTTTTAGCCCCAATAATCTTCCACATATATGCCCAATGTTACACAAAAATAGAACACTCTTGTATTATTTACTAAAGTGCCCTACTTCAATTTTTTATATTTTGAACTGTCAATAAAGCCAACTTTTATAGTTTCCCCCTCGTTGAAGCGTCTTTTTAGAATAGAGAATATCCATTATCCAATCCTTCACATAATAAAGTCTTGAATCATTCCTGTAGAAGACAAACAATAACGTTACGTTAGATTTAAATTTGGCGCCGTTGCGGCATCATCGGATAATAATCGGAAACCTCCGGCGGTCTTCGGGACTGCGGGTTGGAAAGTTGCACCCGAGAATAGCCATCACAGAGAAGCGACACAGCAGGCACCGATTTTCATGACGCATGCGCGGGGTTATCGTGGACAAATGTCAAACCGTCAAACTCCACGTGCAGCCGCCCAATATCAACTGATCAAGACGTCTGAGGTTATGGTCGTGGAATTGCTCGATATTGTGGATGCGTGTCAGTTCAAGGTCACCAAATAATGACCCGCCGAACATCAAAGGTGCCGACAGGTTGTGTCGCTTATCTATGGTGGCTATTCTCGGGTTGCACGGTCCGGTTAGACCATGGCCGACTCTACTCACTAGGCCGGAGCATTGAAATATGGCAACACTGAATCGGGGGCCGAGCTTTTATTTGTTGTTAAGTCATTAGTGTAATCTTCCAGAGCAAAAAATAAGATTGGAAAGGTGATTTTTAATGTGTTTCTAATTATTTACCTGCACAAAAGAAACTATAAAGATACAAAGATGCCTGCAAAGTATGTTGCACCAGGTTGCACTAGCAATTGTGCTTCCAATAAAGGACATACCAAACATAACCTTCCAGAGTGACAAATAAGATTGGAAGGTGATTCTTAATGTGTTTCGAATTATTTACCTGCACAAACAAAACTATGAAGATAAAAAGATGCCTGCAAAGTGTGTAGTACTAGGTTGCACTAGCAATTGTGCTTCCAATAAAGGACATATCAAACATAACCTTCCAGAGTGATAAAGAAGATTGGAAGGTGATTTTAAATGTGTTTCTGTGTCCCGGCGACACAGTGACATGCGTGGCTGAATACAACCTTGCACACGTATCGATTAACCGACCGATAGTCGCTACGCATCTTCTATTAAAGCCGTCAGAAACACAAAACACCTGATTGTTTGGCCGGTGAAAAATCCGGTGTGTCTGCAAGCATCTGCTACCGATAAAATATCGGCCGATTTTTTACCGATCGTCAGATGTAACAAGTCAAGCACTCTCGTACACTATGCCACAGCAAGGCGATGTATGATGAACTGCCTGTTTTTGTGTTTTCTCACCGGCATCGGAACCACTAGCGCTGCCTTGTTTGTTATGATATTATGACACGGTGAGCCATTGCCCAGGGACGGACTTAGAATTGAGGATTTTTTTAATGGTCAGTATCTCGTTTTCTCTAAATATTTCGTTTATATGTTACTGGGCGAGTACTATCCGCTGTATGAAAAAAGTCCCAACTTATGAAACACCCTGTATTTGTGGCTTCAGAAAGCCCCATAAGAAAAAGTCTAGTGGAGTCAAATTACACGATCTTGGTGACAAATTCACATCACCTCTGCGTGAGATAACCCGACCTTCAAATCGTTGACGTAGAAGGTCCAACGTGGCGTCTGCTGTGTGGCAGGTAGCACCATTCTGCTGGAACCACATGTCATCCACCTACATGTCGTTCAACTTGGCCCAAAGAAGATCCGTTATCATCGCTCTATTCTATAGTGCTCGCTAGTGATGGATATTTCAAGAATCTCTGGAAGATGTGGAATTGGGAATAAAAGTGAATGGCAAATACATTAACAACATCCGGTATGCTGACGATACGGTACTCCTAGCTAGCGATGAGAAGGAATTACAGTACACAGTGAACAGAGTCGACAATGTCAGTCAATCTTATGGTCTCAAAATAAACATAAAGAAAACAAAATTTATGGTCACTACTAGATTAAATATTAATGATATAAGAATAGAAAAAGACAATCAGGACGTAGAAAGAGTAAACCTCAGAGTAACAACTGAACATAGGGGTAGTAAACAAATAATTCTAATAAGCCAACATCTTTTCTTACGTTGTCATATTGATCACCAGATACGGCAATCATTATTATTTACTATCGTCTTATTTGTATAGTATCCAGAAATATTCCATTCTACGTTAAAAAAGGCGGTATTTTGAGGGTTCAGGAATGATTACAGCAAATTCGATAGATATGTTGACCTCTACTGCGTTACTGCATGTTTCTTCATCATAAACGTAAATTCTGTCTTACATAAATTTTGAGGAGCTGGCAACGCCTATATACGGTTACCTCCGACTGTCAAACGTTTGTTTTGGTTTGCGTCTTTTATGCTTGGTTAGTAAAACCGAATTCGCTATTTGTTGGTAACAGTAGTGAAGCTTTACGGACTTGCTGTGCTATATTCGAGTGTAGTTTAATAGTTTTTCGAGATGGGACAGTGCAGAGCAGTGTTTGTAACATGGGTTACATTGGAAGAATTTTCAGGTTAGTTGCCAATGTTTGGGGGCTGAAGTGTCAAAGATGATGGCTTTGAGCACGCCATGCTGAAGTGGTTTGTTTACTACCTCTATGTTCAGTTATTACTCTGAGGAGTAAACAGATTCAAATATTTGGGATGCTGGCTAAATGATAAATGGGATCCTGATAAAGAGATAAGAAGCAGAATCAAAATAGCCAGAAATACTTTTTTAAAAATGAAAACGATACTCTGCAAGCGAGATTTAAGTTTGACTACTCGATGGCGAGCAACAAAATGCTATGTACTGTCCACACTATTATACGGAGTTGAGGGATGGACATTAAAAGCTCGCACCATGTCACGTTTGGAGGTGTGTGTGCAACTAGCGCTATGCGTCTATGTTCGGTAACTGTAATTTGGGGGATTTTTCAATTCGAGCTATGTAAACCGATCTGAACAAGGATCCGACAACCCCGCCTGGACGACGATCGGAGTCTTCGCCGTACGCCGTGCCGAGGCAGATCTGCGACACCGCGAGTGGTGGAGTGGTGGCTGTGCCGACCTCTCATTTACGAGATATTTTACGAGCGGTTCGCCGCAGCGGCGCGGCGTGGCGGCGGCGTCGCGTTCGGCGGCGGGCGGCGACTTCAAACGGCCGCGTTGTTTACATAATAGAGGCCCTCGGCAGCCGGAAACAATATGAGCGGCCCGCCGACCGGCCGGCCGACATCAAAGGAGGCCGACGCGGCGCGCGCAAGGTTCCCCCCGAGGGCCACTGCCGCACGGACAGAGGCGCGCTACACCGACGGGGGCACGGAACGTAGGGAGTAGGGATGTGTCGGTCTGTCGTTCATTTTTTTTATGTATAACTGAGCAGACCGCGCAGGCAGAGCCTAAATACCAGAGTACCGCGGCTGCTGTGAAAGGGTTATGTTATGGGAAGTTTGTTAACGCGAGATTTGAACGGGCCAATACCCGCATGCCCAATAAATACATCTTCTGGCAGTCCATTCCAAGCCTTGGACACCCTGGGAATAAATGTGCGGTTGTACCGCTCAGTTCTTGATGTATGAAGAACGACCGTCTTAGGATGAGATACAGCGGTCGCACGGGTACATCTGATAGGAGCAGTGAGCGGCGGAACGATAGAGGATAGCTCAGAGGAGCAGATTCCGTTGGAATATCGGTAGAAGAGTGAGAGGTCACCAACAACACGCCGGTGAGAAAGTGACTGAAGATGGCGCGTTAAGGCCGGATCGCCAATTAGACGAATTGCCCTTCTCTGGACGGCATCTAGTATAGACAGGGTAGTAGGGGCAGCAGCTCCCCAGACATGAGAGCAATACTCCAGGCAAGGTCTTATCTGGACTTTATATAGCGTGAGGAGGTTACATGGTGAGAAATACTTTCTGGCTCTAAATAGGTACCCAAGCTTTTTACCAGCAGCTGTTGCAATTGATGCGACGTGTTCGTGCCAGATCAGATTTTCTGTAATGTTGACTCCTAACAGCTTGAATGAGTGACTCCTTGGCAGAGCCTGGTTATTCATTAGAACCTGGTGTTGGTTTGGGCACTTCTTGTTTGATAGCGTACAATACTGAGTCTTGGAGGCATTAAATTTAACCATATTCTTAAGCCTCCAAGCGGTAATGGTATCGAGATCCTTTGAAAGTGAAGCTGCCACTGTCAGTCTTCTGCGTTCCAGCTCGACCACAGAGATCGGTCTATTGCTCATGATGCCTGCATGCAGCGTACTGTCATCCGCAAAACTGTGGATTGAGTTTGTAGTGCTAGAGAGTAGATCATTGATATAAAGCAGAAACAATGTCGGAGCCAATACCGATCCCTACGGAACCCCGGCATTGATGCTATGGAAAGAAGAGGAAAAGCCGTCTACCACGACAGAGATTTTCCGACCTGAGAGGAAGTCTGCGAGCCAACCGCAGAGCTTAACAGGGAGTTCATAAGACGGGAGCTTGTTTAGGAGAGCTGCATGCCACAGTTGATGGAATGCCTTTGAAATATTGAGAGCAACGGCATGAGCCTCGCCAAATGACTGGATGAGTTTGCTCCACACATGTGTGATGTAAGCCAGGAGATCTCCAGTTGATCTTTGGTGTCGAAATCCATATTGTCTGTCGTTGTCCGATTCGTTCACAAAGATCGAATCTTTCCAAAGACCCGTGACCCAATCGATCATGTATCAGAGTAGCGGCTCGTGCCAACTTAGAGAGGTAGTGCCAGAATGGCAGCCAAAATTTCAAACCGATATAAAATTGAAAAGAAATATTTATAACTATAGCCGATAAGCAGAATTTAACTGAGTCTTTATGTTCTACTTTCCAAGCATCGATAAACTAAAAACATTATTCATATGCATTTTAGATTTTTCATGGGTCCTCATTTTCTGCTATATATGAATCATCCGTGCCTTTTTTCATCCAGGTGTCATCGCCTCCAAATAGAACACACAAAAAACAAAACAGTTTGTTAACTTTACAGTCACTTATCCAATTGTTTTTATCATAAATAGTTTTATTAAATTTACGACAACGCGACTTCCATCCACTACCAATAAGTTTTTCAATTCTTAAATCAGGTGTTGGATGTCCTAATTCCTTAATCTCCAGTTTTTCTTCCAGCGGAAGATTACTAAATGAGTTTATTGATGTGCCAATTTTATTCATTTTCGCTCTAATGACATATTTTAGCACTAAAGATATACCGACCCGAAAACAGCGCACAACACACTCAAACTAATAAAATCTAAATTTCAAACCTTTAACGAAAAAAGTCGACATCAGCATCAAACATAAACAAATCGAAACTGCTGAAATAAAACAAAAATAGTGAACCATGAATGGAAATATGGGTAATGTGCCTGGCACGATCTTCTTCGGATTTTCGTATTTAAAATCTATCCAAACGTCCAGCATAGCGTTATCTCTGTCACTCATAAGTGTGATAAGATTTCTCTCACTCTGTTTGTGCCTTATAAGAAACGGCACGGTCGCGTCGCGTCGTCAGCTCTCATCGTGTGAGTTGCCACGATGCCACGTGTTGCCTGGTGCAAACATTTATGCGCTGAGGCGCTATTGCCATTTTATATAAAACAGAAAAAGTCTTTGGAAACTAACACACAAGAAGAAAAGTTTAAGAGATAGATAAATATGTTTTTGTCGGAGTGCCAATTTGAAATCCGGCCGTTGCTCTGAGTTTCAGGCTAGGGTAAAGAAGATCAAAAATGTTCACGCCCTCGGATATTCAAGTTCACTCTAAATATCTAAAATCGTTATCTGATCCCCTATCACGTATAGGGTGAGAGTGCTAATCTCAAATCCGGCCGTTGTTCTGAGTTTCAGCGTCAAGTGAAGAAGATCAAAAATGTTCATACCCTCAGACCTTCAAGTTTACCCTAAAAATCTAAAATCGTTATCTGACCTCCTATCAGGACGAAAACTCGTATGGTGTATAGTTTAAATGTCTGCAAAAAATTGAAAAGTCACAAACCGCCCTCAGATGTTAGAGGGGCTGAAAATGACGTATTAAGGGGGTGTCACCGATTAGAGAATGAAGCAGAAATCACAACAAATGAAACAAAATATATCATTTCAAACCCTTTATTTTTTCTCATCTGGATTTATTTGACAATCTTTCAGCTGGTACTGTAGAAGTAGGTCTAGATGCATTATTGAGTACAACCTTCTTCCTTGCCCAAATATTCAGAGCAAATTGGAGCTCCCTATTGAATGCTTGTTTTGGAGTCAGCTGCAATCATACGAAATCTTAGAAAAGGCATTTTCAAATATGGTGAATGTTTTTAGCCTTTTTCTATAAGCACATTCACCAAAACTGAAAAAATCGACAGCTTAAAATAAAAACGAAACCGAAAGTAGAGACATAGGCAAAGTTAAAGGAAAGGTTTAAATATTCAAGCTTCCCGAAAATTATACTAGCCTACTAAAAGTAACTATAAACGATCTGACGATTTCATACTTTTAACCTCCCAGATCTAAAGCCCTAACTTTACTGTACTCTTTTACTTCCTTTCATTTCCTCTTTAAGATCTTTTTCTTTTAATTATAATCATCATAGTCACAATGTCTTAACAGGCATGTTGTGAACTCGTAAAATGCATTAAGTTGGAGCTAGAGTATTTCCGACCCGAATATTCTACTCTAGAATCGCCATCGTTCGCGATTTACTGTTAGTTCAGTGGCGCTCTTGATACTCATATCCAGCAACTGTTTCGTCGCATCCATCCAGCGTGTGGGGGAACGGCCACGGCGCCGCCCACTCGGGGCGTGACCCTGAACTACAAGTTTCTCCATATTATCGCTTCTGTGAATATGTCCGAAGAATGTAAGCATTCTCGTCGACACAATGGAGGATAGTCTCTTTGGATTTCCGAGCTCATCCAGTATGGAAACGTTAGTTCGATGGGCGGTATAAGGAACTCTCAGCATTCTCCTCCACGTCCACGTTTCAAAAGCATCTATGCGAGCTTGATCTGCCTTTTTAACAGTCCAAGTTTCCGAGGCATACAAAAATATGGAGAACACAAGAGACTGAACCAACGACATTTCGGTAGCTTTAGTGATGTTATGGTCACGCCATATCTTAGTAAGCTTTGTCATGGCCACACGTGCCTGTTGAATGCGCCGTCGAATCTCATTTTCACAGCTACCAGAATTGTCGTCAAAGAACCGAGGTTATAAACAAACTGATGAAAAACGAATATTCACATTGTATAAATCATGAATTGTCTTATATTGTAAGTAGAAAGGTCCGAGTACTGCTTTGTAATCTATGTAAGAAGATTAAGAATACATGTGATGGTACCTTTTCGGTGACTGTTACTTTTCTGACGTGCCAGAGAAACTCGCAGATAGCTATCAACATCGCCAAGCATACTCCAACTGCCAAAACAACAAAAACACCACCTACGTGATCTAAACCAAGCTCGGTAGCAGTGGCATCTTCTGCATGCTTATCTTTCTGAAAAAAAAGTTGAATTAGTAGAAAATATGAAATATACTACTTAATGAGCAACTGAAATAATCTCTCATTAAGTTATTTTTAGTCATGTTTTGACTACGTTGCAACATGCGTAGACTTCAGTTTTTAGTATGTTAGGCAAAACTTTCATGGTGTTCAAAATTCAACATGTAATCTAAAAATACCCGAGCAATGCTAAGTCACAATACTTGAGATGCGTTTTTTAGGAACCTGGAAATTTTTGAACCTTGTTCATCCTCCGAAACTATTTTTGCTGCTAAACATCTTAGAATAACACAGTGCAGCGTATGGCCTTGGTATTAACTACAGCAAGACCAAGGTCATGATCGTAGATAGAGAGCACGATAATCATTGAGCAATAAAGTCAGTAGGCCGTTGTAAAGTAGTTCAAAGTTTTGTGTACATCGGTTCTTTGATCGACAAATCGGGTAGCTGTGAAGATGAGATCCGACGGCGCATATAACAGGCACGTGTGGCCATGACAAAGCTTATTAAAATATGGCGTGACCATAACATCACTGGGGCTACCAAAATGTCGCTGGTTCAGTCTCTTGTGTTCTCCATATTTTTGTATGCCTCGGAAACTTGGACTGTTAAAAAGACAGATCGAGCTCGCATAGATGCTTGGAGGAGAATTCTGAGAGTTCATTATACCGCCCATCGAACTAACGGTTCCGTACTGGATGAGCTCGGTAATCCAAAGAGACTATCGTCCATTGTGTTGATGAGAATGCTTACTTTCTTCGGACATATACACAGAAGCGATAGTACGGAGAAACTTTTAGTTCAGGCTGATGCCGCGAGTGGGCGGCGCCGTGGCCGTTCCCCTACACGCTGGGTGGATACGACGAAACAGTTGCTGGATATGAGTATCAAGAGCGCCACTGAACTGACAGTAAATCGCGAACGATCGCGAGCTACAGTTCTTAAAACTATTGATAATATTCGAGTCGGCAATACTCTACCTCCGACTTATTGCATTTTACGAATTCACAACATGTCTGTTAAGACACTGTGACTATGGTGATGAGGTGTCTTTGAGAATGTTTTGGGCAACACAATGTTTTTGCTTCTACTTCATTAACATTTTAATCCATCTTCACATTTAGTTAGTGAACAATATTATTCATAATTATGTTAGAATACTTCGATATTAATTGATTGGAAACTCTAAGTCCATTTAAACAACCGCATTTTTAATAATACATAAATGGGTACTCACGGTACACTGACCTCCACCATGCATCTCTTTCCACCATTTGTCCTTCAATCTGACCAAAACACCCATTTCTTGCATTTTCAAAATCGCTTCGTTGAAAGACTTTCGGTAAGGAGCATCTGAAAATACGTGAAATCATTTTATTAATTTTCTCTACTTGAATTGGTATTCTAGCTTTAATCCTATGGCTGTCAGAAAAATAAGGTTTCCTGCTTGAAATCAAGCAAGCCAACAAGGATAACAATAAGCTTTCCAATCTTCTTCTTTTTCAGGTACCATCTTCATTTAATGAAGGTTGGCGACCATAATTTCGGCGTACTTATTTCGATCTTGAGTGGTACGAATTGAAGATGATGTATTCATACCAGTCCAATCGCGTATGTTTTTTAACTATGAATGTTGTCTGCGACCAGGACCACGTTTACCTTCGATTTTTCCTTCTATTATTAGTTTTAGTATATCATACTACTTGTTGTTCCGGTATATGTGGCCCAGATAAGCAGTCTTTCTTCGTTTTATTGTAGTAAGTAACTCTCTTTCCCTTCTCATACGTCTAACCACTTCATCGTTAGATACGTGTTGAGTCCATGATATTTTTAATAACCTACGGAAGGTCCACATTTCAAAAGCTTCAAGTCTGTTCATGGTATCCACTTTTAATGTCCATGTTTCTACTCCATATGAGAGAACTGAGTGCACGTATGCCTTTAAAAAACGGTATCTTAGGTTTTAGTTCAAGGTTGGATTACATAACAGGTTTTTCATCTTTTCATCTTACGTTTGCTGTTTTTCACTATTTCGTTGTGGTGATAAAAATGTTACAAAAGTACTTCAGAAATTTAAATGATGATGATAAATAAAAAAGATGAAATAGGAAAAATCACGTTTTATTTGAGTACTTGAGTATGAAACAGTCAGTTACAAGGTGTATAGTTAGACTTAGCAGCCAAAGGCACAGTAAACAATATCGTTGATGATTTAATATTCTATAGAAGAGTTATATAACCTTCCTGTAAAAATGATCACACTCCGCCGCTGCTGAATGTTACCATATGATAACTAGTGAAGTTTCTAATGAAACTTTTCATTATTCACTTCTGTATTTTGAACATTTTACTTCAAAAGTAAAGCTTACTAAAGTATGGCGTGACCATAACATCACTAAAGCTACCAAAATGTTGCTAGTTCAGTCTCTTGTTTTCTCCAAATTTTTGTATGCCTCGGAAACTTGGACTGTTAAAAAGGCAGATCGAGCTCGCATAGATGCTTTTGAAATGTGGACGTGGAGGAGAATGCTGAGAGTTCCTTATACCGCCCATCGAACTAACGTTTCCATACTGGATGAGCTCGGTAATCCAAAGAGACTATCCTCTATTGTGTCGACGAAAATGCTTATATTCTTCGAACATATTCGCAGATGCGATAATATGGAGAAACTTGTAGTTCAGGGTCATGCTCCGAGTTGCCCTACACGCTGGGTGGATACGATGAAACGGCTGCTGGATATGAGTATCAAGAGGTCCACTGAACTGACAGTAAATCGCGAATGATGGCGAGCTACAGTTCTCAAAACTATTGATAATATTCGTGTCAGCAATACTCTAGCTCCGACTTGTCCGATGTCTGTTAGGACATTGTGATTATGATGATGACTCTAAAAGTGTAGAAACTATAATCCATGAAACACCCACATTTCTTGCAAAATCGCTTGTGTGAATCATAATGCAATACTTGAATGAACGAATAAGGACCAGAGGCTATCCAGCACGGAATGTGGCTGGTGCATAGGCCAAACGATGGGCCCTTTTGCGCCTCTATCCGCGCTAGTTCCTAAACCTGCCCTTTTGGCA
Organism: Callosobruchus maculatus; assembly: GCA_951848785.1. Classification (NCBI taxonomy): domain Eukaryota; kingdom Metazoa; phylum Arthropoda; class Insecta; order Coleoptera; family Chrysomelidae; genus Callosobruchus; species Callosobruchus maculatus. The sequence goes on from CATOUR010000215.1 coordinate 767,717, forward strand.
AAGGCAAGTACATTCTTAGGTCCTATCCGTTTTATCTCTATTGGTTCCAAGGTTCTTGAGCCGAGCATAGTCTGCCTGTGATAACCCAGGGTTTCACAGCGACACAAGATTTGTGCCGAGGATTCTTCCTCTTCACCACACCTCGTGCACGTTGGGTCGTTGACCACCCTCATCACGAACAAGTGATGCCTGAAGGTGCTGTGACCCGTTAGTAGGCTTACTAGCAATCTCAAGTTACTCCCATCTAGAGAGAGACAAAATCGTCTTATTCTCTCTTCAGGTCCTGCTAATAGTTCCCGAGCTTGACGGAGATGACCAGAGATGTTGTTCTATCTCAGAGAGTGTTGATTCTGGATCCACTCTCCAGTTGTTTTCCTAATCAAGTTTGCAGATAGTCCTAAGGCTGGTTCCGGGCCCACAAAACTGTTGCCGGATCCCATCCTGGCCAGATGATCCGCCATTTCGTTACCCTTTACCTCAGCGTGCCCACGTACCCACATCAGTGATACCTTGTGTTTAGCTGAGATGTCGTCAAGAGCCCTCCTGCACTCCAGGACCAGTCCCGACGTTATTTTCCAAGCACTCAGTGCTTTGATGGCTGCCTGACTGTCAGGGCAGATAGTAATCCGCCTCCTAGACCCGTCAATTTCCCGAATACGATTTACACAAGCAAGTATCGCATAGATCTCAGCCTGGAATACTGTGGTGTGCCCCCCAAGAGGGAGTGAAAGTCTTGTATGGGGTCCGTAGACTCCCGAGCCCGAGCCCCCTCTAGCGAGTGAACCGTCTGTGTACCAGACCTGTCCTCCTTCTTCGATGAGCTGTCCTTCCCTAGACTCCCACTCTTCCCTTGACGGAAACACCACCGTAAATTTGCGATTGAAGCGATGCGTAGGAGAAACTGTATCGCTCCTCGCCAACAAAATAGGACAATACTCATGCAACTCTGCTGGAATCGTCGAATGTCCTTTGCCTGGATTCATAAAAGTCCAGCAACCGTGACTCCAGAGACGGAACCCAGTTTTTCTAGCTTCTCCTTGAATTACCAGATCCAAAGGAGGAAGATTCAATAGTGTTTCAATGGCACTCAAATGTGTTGTGCGCACTGCACTGGTTATACTAAGACATGCCAAACGTTGAACCTTATTAAGTTTGGCAGTTATTGCCTCCGTCTTTATACAGGTCCACCACACTATGGAGCCATATATTAATGACGGTCTGACTATTGTAGTATAGAGCCAGTGCACCACTTTTGGGCTCAGGTCCCAACTACTACCGACAACTCTTCTGCAGGCCCATAATGAGTTTCGAGCCTTGCTTACCTTATAATCCACGTGCTGCCTCCAAGTCGGCCTGTGATCCAGTATGACTCCTAGATACTTTACTGACTGAGACAATTCAAGTGTCGTTCTGAAAATGGTCCATCTTCCTTCTCCTTGTGAACATAACGAGCTCCGTCTTTTCAGCGTTCACTGACAGATCTACCTCATCACACCACGTTTCCACAACACGCAGCGCGCCTTGCATTACCTCTGAGACTGTATTAATGAATGTACCCCTGACCACTATGCTCAAATCATCGGCATAGGCCTGCACGTAGACCCCTGTGTTACTTAGTCTCACGAGTAGGTCATTCACCACTAAGCACCATAGTAGAGGTGAAAGAACACCGCCTTGTGGGCAGCCTCGCGCCACTGCAACGCTATAGTTTATGTCATTAAGTGTTGTAGAAGCCACTCGGCACTCTAGAGTGTTGAGAATCTACTCCAAAAGTGTGGAAAGTATAATCCATGAAACACCCACATTTCTTGTAAAATCGCTTCTGTGAATCATAATGCAATACTTACTTGTTCTCATGGCAATTCCGTAACCCTTGCTGTCCAGGTTATTCCCCACTTGAATCAAATCACAATTCCTCTCCATTTCATATTCGATGTTAGAGCTCTCCATCAGAAAGGCGTATTTTCTTTTGCTGGTCAAAACCCTTTTTACTCCGTCTTTGTTGCTGGTTTCAAACACGCTGGGTTCTGCAGCTTCCATCTGGACCCACATTCGATGGTAGGTGGAGAAGTTGGTGTCTTTGAAGAAAGACGCTGTTGAGCCACCTTGAACCACAAAGAACCGTCTATCAATTTGAATTATCGTACCCTTTTCTTCACAATTGAGGTTTTGAATTAAGAAGAAAAGTACTTTTTGTGTGATAAATGGAAAGATCGAGGGTTGCTCTATACCTCCGTCAATCCACCAGTACGCAGACAGCTGTTTCACGCTTATTTGCGATCATCAGTGCGCCATAGGTCGATTGACGGAAATAGAGAACATCAGGATTTCGTGTTAACAAAACATGTGAAACATGTGTAGGCAACAAGCAGAAAGTTCTGCCGGTGCGCCATCTAGTACCCAAAGGTAACGGCAACCAAAGAGAAACGCTACTAGCAGTAGTAAACTCCTTGGTGGAACGACAAGGCGCGTTCGCTTTTGCCACCGGAGGCACGGATTTTGTACGCAAGCAGCGTATTAAAGCCGATATACGAGGATTGCTCTATACCTCCGTCAATCCACCAGTACGCAGACAGCTGTTTCACGCTTATTTGGCGCACCGGCAGAACTTTCTGCTTGTTGCCTACACATGTTTCACATGTTTTGTTAACATGAAATCCTGATGTTCTCTATTTCCGTCAATCGACCTATGGCGCACTGATGATCGCAAATAAGCGTGAAACAGCTGTCTGCGTACTGGTGGATTGACGGAGGTATAGAGCAACCCTCGTATATCGGCTTTAATACGCTGCTTACGTACAAAGTCCGTGCCTCCGGTGGCAAAAGCGAACGAGCCTTGTCGTTCCGCCAAGGAGTTTACTACTGCTAGTAGCGTTTCTCTTTGGTTGCCGTTACCTTCGGGTACTAGATGGCGCACCGGCAGAACTTTCTGCTTGTTGCCTACACAATAGAAAAATCATATATAAGTTTTATAACAAAACTGTTTTTGTTTCCTTTTTTTTCGCAATAATTCAAAGGTTATATCAAAATAAAAATGGGTTTTTGAATCGAGTACCGAAAACACGCCGATGGCTCCCGAACCCGTGTGACGTCACCATGGCAGTAAGGATGCTCCTTTGACCAACGACGTCCTACTCCGATACTAGATTCTAGATTCCCAGCCAATCGCGAAAATACGTACTGCTGAACTGGTAACTAGTGTATATTTGTTGCAACACAGTCGATGAATGAAGTTTGCAGCTCGAGACGAAGTCTACGATCGAAATAAATATGTTTTTGAATGTTTGAAGTTGAAATCAGATTACAGGTTCCAGTAAGTAAGTACCTAATCAAATATGTTTCGTTGAAAAGATCTCCTCAATCGAAGGATGGCCCAGTGGTTAGAGAGTCCGCTAGTGGATCTCAGGGTCTTTGGATCGAAACCCAGGCCTTCCAACTTTTTTTTAATTTTCTTTACCAAAAATTTATTGATGTGCTTTTTGCACTTGTTACGCACATTTTTTCTACGATCAACATAAATATGTGTTTGAATCAAATTTTGTTAGACATATTATTTCGGTACTCGGTTCAAAAACCCATTTTTATTTTGATATGACTTTTGAATTATTGCGAAAAAAAGAAAACAAAAACAGTTTTGTTATAAAACTTATGTATGATCTTTCCATTTATGACAAAAAAAAATTTATTCAAAACCTTAAATGATAATGTGCTTCTCATCTCACATGTATGAGGGTCATTCAATATTCTTTAGAATGTCCAAGACGTTTTTTTTTTCACAAGAGAGCAGACCGCGTTGGCAGAGCCTAAATACCAGACAAGCACGTATTAAAGCCGATATACGAGGGTTGCTGTATACCTCCGTCAATCCACCAGTACGCAGACAGCTATTTCACGCTTATTTGCGATCATCAGTGCGCCATAGGTCGATTGACGGAAATAGAGCATCAGGATTTCATGTTAACAAAACATGTGAAACATGTGTAGGCAACAAGCAGAAAGTTCTGCCGGTGCGCCATCTAGTACCCGTACACATGTTTCACATGTGTTGTTAACATGAAATTCTGATGCCCTCTATTTCCGGCAATCGACCTATGGCGCACTGATGATCGCAAATAAGCGTGAAACAGCTGTCTGCGTACTGGTGGATTGATGGAGGTATAGAGCAACCCTCGTATATCGGCTTTAATTCGCTGCCAACGTACAAAATCCGTGCCTCTGGTGGCAAAAGCGAACGAGCCTTGTCGTTCCACCAAAGAGTTTACTGCTGTTAGCAGCGTTTTCTCTTTGGTTGCCGTTACCTTCGGGCACCAGATGGCGCACCGGCAGAACTTTCTGCTTGTTGCAAGCACGTATTGATTTGGTTTTGGGGGAGGGGGGGCTCAGATTAGGGTTTGCCATCTTTTCAATTTTCCCCCGTCTGGTAGGGGTGCATATTTCATATTTGCGGGTTAGAGTTTTTGGACATTATACAGCGTTTAGGGGGGGTCCTTACCTTTGAGAAGTGTCAAGACTGCGGATTAGATTTTTTGGATGGCAGTATATAAAGTTTCGGGGGGATCCGGACCCCCTGCACCCCTCTCCTAAATACGTGCCTGATACGAAAGTACCGCGGCTACTGTGAAAAGGTTATGTTAGGGGATTTCCAAGCCGTGAACACCCTGGGAATAAATGTGCGGTTGTACACCTCTCGGTTCTTGATGTACGAAGAACGACCGCCTTAGGATGAGATGCAGCGGTCGCGCGGGTGCATCTGATAGGAGCGGTGAGCGGCGGAACGATAGAGGACAGCTCAGAGGAGCAGATTCCGTTTGAACATCGGTAGAAGAGCGAGAGGTCACCAACAACACGCCGGTGAGAAAATGGCTGGAGGTGGCGCGTTAAGGCCGAGTCGCCAATTAGTCGAGTTGCCCTTCTCTGGACGACATCTAGTATAGGCAGGGTAGTAGGGGCAGCAGCTCCCCAGACATAAGAGCAATACTCCAGGCCAGGTCTTATCTGGGCTTTATATAGCGTGAGGAAGTTACATGGTGAGAAGTACTTTCTGGCTCTAAATAGGTACCCAGGGTTTTTAACAACAGATGTTGCAATTTTCGCAACGTGTTCGTGCCAGAATCAGATTTTCTGAATGAGTGACTCCTTGGCAGAGCCCGGTTGTACCACGTTTGTGGTGTGTGGTTTTTTTTGTTTCAGTTGAATCCATCACAGTTTAATAGTTGTTAAACATGGAATTTTAATTTGATTTTTAGGAATTTGTCTTACAGAATTACCTTTCACACAACCATATTTGATCTTATTTTGAGCTGCTAAATCCTCTGCACTTTCGATGGTAGGTCCCATACGCTCCATGGTAAGAAACGCTGTCATGTTAGCTGTATAGCAGGCTATCATTATAAGTACGAAGAACCACCACATTGCTGCCACTAGTCTAGTTGATATCCCTCTAAAACAGAATTGTTTCAAATAGAAGTAAGTTGTTTCAAAAGAATTACTTCCATTGTCTATGAAAATCCTAAGTAACACTAGTTACTAAAACCTTGGACAAGGAAAGAGTGAGGACATCTTTGTTACCAAAAAGTACCAAAGCGCTAGTCCCAATGCCGTTACTAATGGGATTAACATTAGGCAGTTTTCGTTACTTACAAAGTGATGTTCCGTTTAACGCTATTTGACAACTTTGACATTTGCATTTCGTTTTACGTATATCGTAACCGCTAAATGCCGGTATTGTACGGACGATAGCCATAGCGATTAACGAAGCGACACTCATGCGCAGCACGAATAAAAATTAGAACATAACCTGTTTTGGTTTTGACAGTGACACTGGTTTTAACTTTTGAGTAGATCAGCAATAATTATTATCCGTCGTTTTACAAAAGTGCTTCCAAATTCGTCAAGCTCAAAGAGAGTGTTACAAATAATAAAGAGTCAGAGTTCGTTTTACCGAGGAAGACGACCAAATTTTATTAACAGAAATACTGGCAAATAATCTTTATGCGGATCCTTCCAAATGGAACCTGGTGGTTGCCAATTTCTAAGAGGCAACTGGAAAACATGTATCAGTGAGAGGCGTCAGAGAATACATACAATATGTGTTGAAAAAGTTTGAAGAAAAGGAGAAGGAAAACATGTACCAGCGAGTGTGAAGCCTCTTGGTTTTCTGAGGGTCTGCATATGGCTGGAGTAGTGCCATCAATAAAAGCTCAACAGTTAGGAATGGGGATCCTTCTAGGTATACTGCATTGGCATACATCCTTAATGTTTTTCAACCAGGGCAAGTTCCGCAAATGTGTAAGATGACCAAAGTTGTCATATACATGGCTTATCATGACATCAATTGTTTTTGATAGGGCGGTCATTGATCGTCCAAAGAATGGCACTAGGTCAGCTAATCTGTTGGGGTAGCTCAATCTCCTGAGCAAAATACAAAGCGCTTCTTGCCCAGAAACCTTATGTTGGCTGTCTGTATTAAGCTCATCTGGAATTCTGAGTGCTTGTACCAATCTCGGAATGTGCCGTTTTTCGAAGCGGAAATTCACTTTACACTCCTGTTCCGAGAGCATATTATCTAAGTTGAATCTCCCGTAAAGGTCGGCTCTGTATTCGTCGTTGTCAAAAACAAGATCGCATCTTCAAAATCTGAGTCATCGCTGAAGTCCAATAAAATCAACTCGTCCATCATTTCAGAGCAAACTACAGCTACGCCAATCAAATTAGGATTTTTTCTGGAATTAATTCCCAGCAGGCTGGAAATCATCTTAATACCTTTATTGGGTCCTAGATACGTGTAATCTGAGTTTGCACCGTCGCAGGTGGTGAGCTTAACTTTTGACAGCCCAAAAACTGTCAAATTTTTGCACTTTTTTTAGTTTTTTGGTTATAGCTGAAAAATGATGCATCGGACGGAAAATGTCGTTCTATGCAATATTGAAAAGGACTAAATTTTACGTCGAATGACATCTAAAACTTTTAAGTGAGTTTATTGGTAGAGCCTAGATGAATAGTTTCACAGCCTAAAAATTGCCAAATTTTGGGACTTTTTTTAGTTTTTTGGTTATAGCTGAAAAATGATGCGTCGGACGGAAAAAGTCGTTCTGTGCAATATTAAAAAGGACTAAATTTTGCGTCGAATGACATCTAAAACTTCTATGTCAGTTTGGCAGTAGAGCCTAAATCAGTAGTTAGAGCGGTGAATATTTTTGATTTCTGTGCAAACTAACATTTTGCGGCTATCTAAGACTACATATTTTTAAAGCTGATACTCCTATTGAAAAAGCCAATGGAATAAGAGATGTAGTAAATAGAATTTTACGTTATATAGATACCCCAGTTTTAAAATTCAATCATATTGACATATTATATAATTTTACAACAATTTCAGATCTGTTTGCTTTTACTTTACCCTTTTGGCTGGACTTCATTTCACCCCTGCTATATGGTCAAGCTATATATCTTTCGAAAGCATTTTACGACTATAGTACAATGATACCAGACGTAACATCTGAAAATGAAAAATGAAAAAGTTATGCTACTTTGAATTTCTAAGTATTTACTTTACAGTACACATCGTACATATCTATGGAAAAGATAAGCAACCACACCAATCGGAACTCCTGGAAGTGAAAGATAAAAAAATTATGATATTTTTCATTTTTTATGTTAAATCTACTGCGGAAAATGTAGATAAATAGCATATCAGGTTAGTTTAGCTTGAATTTGGTATGCAGGCGCAGTTACTAAATACCTACCTAACCTAACTCGCTATGATATTTCAATACTCTAAAGCAACAGATACCCTCAGATAAGATTGTTGCCTCTACGGTCTTTCTCATAGCGTGTCCCGGCAAGGCGCAGAAGATTTTTATTTTGCTCTTTGAAAATGATACCTAATTACTCCTCCCGGATTTTTGAGAAACTCAGTTGGCCCCTAGGCCGCCTTAACCATCGTTTTTGATGGTCACTCTAATGCGGCATCAGCAAAGAATACCAAATCAGCTGAGCGGCTCCGCCGTAGAAGTGAGTACTCTTCTGCAAATGTGGTATTCACTGAAGTGATGAATGCAACCATGCCGAAAGAACAATTTCTCTCCAACGAAAAGAACAAGGGGCGGCTTATTTCTATGCTATGTGAGAAGCTGCTACAGCATGGGTTTAAAGTAAGGCAGGTATTATTGTCAACACTGCCATTGAATTGGCTGGTAAATTTGCTACGGTTATTATAATTGGGGAGGGGGGACACTGACTTATTGATCCTATTAACCGCCAAAGCACCAAATTCGTCCAACATTTTCGTTATGAAGCCTAGAAGGGGAACCTCTCAGAATACGTTCTACTCTCTCATGTACTTCAACTTCTCATCTGTTGTCATACAGAATATCCGGTTCTTAGATGCGATCAGTGGATATGATACAACCTCTTAATTCTATCGTCAAGGTAAGTTGAAGCTTGTCAAGCTTCTTGAAAAGAACACGATATTGCAAGGCACTGTCAGGGTCTTCCATGATGAAGATGCAGATCCTGAGGTTCTCAATTGAGCAGGTCATCTGTTCTTGGCAGCCCTCTATTCGCCTAAGGCAGATGTGTACCTCCTTGGACCAAATCCTACCTCCAACAAATGCAGCTACCGCTCACCATATTCTGCGGGTGTACCTTCAAAACCAGGGCTGGTATGATAGGTCGAAGGATCCTCTTAACTGGGGTTGGAGGAGGACGGATCTTGGCCTTATCCCCATTACAAATACTAAGGAGCCAATCCAGCTGAGGACTCTTAATACCGTGTCCTGCAAATGTACAAAGGAGTGTACAGGGAAGTGCAGCTGCCGAAAAATAGGCACAAAATGCTCAGTAATATGCCTCAATTGCAACGGCCAATGATGCTCTAATTCAGCACCCTTTGAGGATGGCATTGCCGTAGAACCAGAAAAAGTTGAAAATAGTTTCTTTGAAGATGATCCAGCTGAAGAGGACCTCAGTATGCAACCGCGCTTTCCAAGCTTTTCAGATGAAGGACCATCAACGTCTGAGAAAATACGAATATGAATGCTGCCACAGAAACAGCTGTCGTGTCATCAAATACTCACACTTTGATTCAATGAGATCTCACATTCAGTATTCCTGAAAATACAACACTGTTTTATCCAATGGGAAGAGTATTTGATAACTAACCAGAGCCTGTTGTCGATCCAGCGACAGGGATCATTGAATTCAGTATAAGATACCTTTAGTTCAAATACTGCTTACTAATATCTCAAATAGCATAGACAACGGGGTAGAGGCATGAGTTGTTGTGTCTATTAAAGTTGCCTTTGAGACAAGATGAACCTTTTTATTGAACTAATTATCAAGAAATGCTAGTATAACAATAATTTTAAGGTGTATATTGAAAACAAAAGAATGCTTTAAATGCATTATACGTCAATATTACTATTGGAATGATAGTAGATATCACTAGAACGAATATAACCTATTTCGAAATTACTAGCTTACCTGCAATTAATTGCCTCAATCCCCGGTTTTGGAACAACTGTAAATATAGTTGAAGTGACAGAAAGGCATCGAAATACTAACAATTAATTGAAAGCACAACATTTTTTCTGTGTGCCCACGGATTTCTGGCCCTGACTGGTATTAATATTAGCTTTTGCCGCTAGTCCTGTTTAGTTATTTATTTATTTATATATTTATTTATTTATACTGGGTTTACATTTATATTTCATTACTAAACTTGTAAGTGTTAATTCATTGTACCTAAACTATTAAGAACTATGATTAATTTACTTATTACTGAATTCTTATTCATAATACTTATCAAAGATTGAATGGTAATACAACACATTAATAAACTTATAATCTTAGTGAGGATGCGATATTTTGGTACAAAATTTTGATATGATTTCACCTTACATGACATCAGATGATTCGAAGCGACGAAAAAAACGATTTTAAATTAATTTCAAATTTGGAATTATAAATAACTAGATTGAGTAACTATGGTATCTATTTAACGTGAAATTTCATTCTCTACAACTTTAATTACATGCATCTTTTGATGGGAGTATCTCTTTTCAAGATTTGTGGTCTTGGAAAGCCGCAAAATGTAAGTTTGCACTAAAATACGATTTTTTTTATCATCTTATTAGATTAGATTTCGGCGATACCACTGAACCAAATTTGATGTCTTGTATAAGATTTGACGCAGAATTTAGTCTTCTTCATTATTGAATGGAACGAAATGTTCCGTCCGATGCACCATTTTTCAGCTATAACCAAAAAACTAAAAAAAGTGCAAAAATTTGACAGTTTTTGGGCTGTCAAAAGTTAAGCTCACCACCTGCGACGGTGCAAACTCAGATTACACGTATCTAGGACCCAATAAAGGTATTAAGATGATTTCCAGCCTGCTGGGAATTAATTCCAGAATCCGGTTTTTTTCGACTCGATTTGATTGGCCTAAGCGAATACTACTGAATTATGATTTTCTTTCAAACAACAGCCTTTACAATACTCATCTGCTATTTTGACGTTATGGTGTCAAAGTTGTAGCTCAAAATAGGGTTAGGTGGTGTTTTGCTCCGAAAACTATTTATTTATCTGTCAAATAGCGGTTCTGACAACGTATTTGTTAACCGAAACGGTAAGATTAGAACAACGAAAACTACCTATTGTGGTTAAGCTATTTGGGGAAATAATCTATTTTCAAATGAAATTTATGAAAATATTGTTATTCACGAGTTCTGTATGGCCAATTTCATCATCCACAGTTCAAATTTAAGTACTTAAAATTAACTTAACCGTGAATTTCCATTTGACCGATATCTTGTCTTGCAAAGTGCAAGCTATAACAGATACGTCACTGGAAAACTGGTTGTATTTGAACGAAAAATTCCCTTAAAAAATATAATTTTTACACTTAACGTGCTCAAAATCCTTATGATTCGCATGTTAGTGGTACATTTCAAATTATATTTCGGATACATATATATCTCTGAACTAGATATCGAGATATTTGCATAAATTTCGGATACACCAAAAAATATGAACATAAATTTACCTGTGAAAAGTGATTCCTGGCTCCTTCCTACTGCTGTGCCTTTTGCAACCGTAAGCTGCTCACTTTACCATTACGCATACCAGAATATTTCACAATTATTGGTTTTAAAAACGCTAAATATTGCAAAAAATACCACCGTATCAAAATGTTTGTTTTCCGCCAAAATTTTGACAGCTATTCGTTTTCTGTCACAGCTAATTTTTAAAGCATCAGGCTAGCGCGCGGTATCCCCTCTCTTTCCCTATCTAAGACTAAAACACACTCCTTACAGTCTCTGTATGCTTAGGGAGCATTTCTATCTAAGTGTGGGGAAGACAAGTGTTATATTAATTATGAAAAACTTACTTTGGTAGGATATCACAGCCTTGTGCCATGAAGGATCCTAAGGTTAACCAACAACAGTTTCTGATGCTCCAAATGTTTTCCAGTGTTTGAGGGCTTGGGTTACAGGGATGGGGGTTTTCCCAGTCATTTGGATTTAGTCTATCAAACCAAACATAAAGGGTAAAAAAATCTACAAACTAGGATTTAGAGATAAAAACGTATATTTACGTGCAACAGAAAAGTAGCGTAGTTGAGTTTCGACAAAATAGTCAATAGTATTGAATGAAATCTTTGTGCACTGTTAGAAGGCCATTGATTTTTCATAATGTAGCTTTAATATGCTATGCAATTTATCAAGAAAATGTAAATGCCTTGACTTCACTACACTAAGGTTAGAATTATCCAAATTACAGGTTATGCAACTATCAAAAATAATAATAAATCAAAAATTGTTTCACCTTTATTATTATTACGCCACCACTAACGTGGTTTTCAAAAGCCATTAAATTTTTCTAACCCTACCATGATAACATTAAAGTATCAACATTTCATTGGAATGAAATTAATAATATCCAGTTTCCAATTTATATAGGTTAAAAAACTAAATAGAATTTGAAAAGTTTTGGGATTCCAAGTTCCAACATCACCTAAACTTTCCAAAACCCCAATTTTCAATACTTTACTTGACAAGGATACGTTCTTTTTCTGTTGCACTAAAGTATGCACCATCATTGATACTGAAGAGCCAAACAAAATGTAGGTATTCACCTTGCAACTAAAAATATAGTAATGGAAATAATCAAATATGCGGTAAACATATACAACCATACGTCAAGTGACAGAGGGTGGCTGAATGACAGCAGCTCAGGAGGTTCTTTTATGGCTTTTGCATACAGGATGCTAATACCTAAAAACAAAGTATTAAGAAACTATTATAGCAAATCCAATCAAAACGTTACCCAGAGTCATGAAAGGTACTGTGAAATCAACGGCAGTTTTTCTTTCGTATGTGATCGTCAAATCACAGACTGCTAGATCAGCTCTCTGGAATAAAATTAGTTTTGACAGGTACACAAAATGCTTCCTTCAAAGTTCATATATGTTGAACGACAGTACACAGAGAAGTATACTGTTTAAAAACAAATTCTGGCTTTGTTTCAGGCAATGAGATATATTTAATGATTTTATCCTGCAATCGGTAGACGTTTCAGTTGCAACTGATGAGTCATTCATCAAATCAAATACTGCAATGAACACTGGTCTCAAGATAGAACCTTGTGGTAGTCCTATTTATATAAATGTAAGAAATGATGAGATTCGTATTACTCACATATCACATGACAGCAACACCTTACTTACAAATTCTATAAGATCCTTTATGAGTCCATTCCATTTTTTTGTGTTTGGATCGTAGTTGCCATACATTCCATCTGACACTGGTTCAAATGTAAAGCTACAATTCAAGTTGTTTGGCTTACAGATCTCCTTCATAAGATCCATGGAATATCCTTCATATCGGTCATTGCCTTTCAGGTTTATACCAGGTGGATCTTCTTTTCTGATGAAATATGGTGCTCCAAGTCTAAATTTTTGAAATTGAAGCGATTATAAAAAATTGAGACGCCACCAAAATATGCAATACGAAGCGATTTCTACTCTGAATAGTTTCAATAAATCTATTTGAAGTTTACGGCCATTTGAAATAACTTTGGCTCAATACATCACTTTCAAAATTTTGAAAATTCTCAATAAAAATGTTTATTTTTTCCAATGTCTAATACTTTGTTTATTCTATGACCTACCTATATCATTTTCCTAGACAGAAATTTCTTATTTTGAGGACTACGCGGTATGAATTAATTAACCATTTTTGATAACCTAAAAATGAAATCCTTACCTTGATACTACCCTAAAAGTCATCTGTTGTATTTTTCTCTTAGTTTCGGTGTCTCTATCCTCAACGGTAACAGTTAAATTGATTCTGTCTGCAAATTGTGGTGACCAACTTCCAATGGTTCTGAATCTTGTCTCATCTAGTTCTACGATTTTCAGTTGGAAATTTTTCCTATAGCCATAGGAGTCGAACCCATTGATTGGGCCAGAAAGTAGACCCACCTCACTATGAACCTATAAAATTATACTTTACTATAGTCAATGACATAATATCATTGGGTAATCTATATTATATTGCTTATATGTGACTGAAGCTTGAAGATACCTTTTTCAGAGCTTTGGAGAGTTGAGCACCATGAGCAGACTTCTGGGGATTTTGACAAGACAGTGGTTTTATAGTTAGTGCTTCCTTCTTCTCTATATCCGAGAGCGTGCTGAAGAATAGATTGACAGCATCATAAAATAATGCTGCTTTTGTCTAAAACAGGGTGGAAGTTGGTATAAATGTGTCTGAGAGAATCCTCTTTCCATTTATTTTGACTTTGACCTCAAGAACATATGACTTCAATAGTTGTTAATCCTTCAGTTGCTCACTGCGCGTGCTTACCTATAGTTCGTGATGCCTTTTTTTACTGGTGCTCTATTGTTCTTGCTCTATTTCTATGCCAAAGATATCGATAAATATCAATTTGCTTGCATAACACCAAACATAATATTACAGATGTTATCTTTTAAAATTTTGTGGTCCTGTTTTTACTTCCCACACCGATAGGTGAGGGGAGTATTGTGATCGCGAAAATTTTCGATTTCGAGATAATACGCTTTTTGCGCATGTTATGATGTCTACATAAAGAAAATCCACGTCACTCATTTCCGTCGGTCTGTCTGTCCGTCTGTCTGTCTGTCTGTCGGTCTGTCTGTCGGTCTGTCTGTTGGCGTTCTTCTAACGTCGTAATCTCAGTAACCGCTGCATGGATTGTGATGAAATTTGGGCAGCGGTATGCTGTGGGGTCGTAGTAGGTAATGTTTGTATAATTTTGAAAATCGGTGCATAGGCGGCGGAGTAATTAGCAAAAAACAAAAAAAAATAAATATTGCTGAAACTTCGTTTTTAGGCGTTTTAGGGGTCCCTGATCATTTTCTACTTTTTTTTGGGTGGGGGTGAAATTGGGGTAGTTGGGGGATGGGAGGTTGTAAAATTGAAAAATTTGTTGCTTTCATAATAGACTGTCCACTGACCTGTGAAGGAAGACCTGGCGACATAAATAACTTTTTTAGGCCCATCCGAACTTTGCCTTGCCTATTACAGAAAGCAAAGGACTTAGAATTTTTTCTGATGTATACGAGAGTATTGCTTTAGATCGTTGTAACGAGGAAACTGTTGAATTGATTTTAATAAAATTTTGAACCAGTATTACTACTATGACGAAGATGGAAAACGCGTATGGTTTTGATACAGCTCAAATACCGAGGTTCCTGATCATTTTCTGCGTTTTTTGGGTGGGGGTGAAATTGGGGTGGTTGGGGGGTTGGGGGTTGAAAAATAAAAAAATTTCTTGTACTCATAATAGGCTGTCCACTAACCTGTGAAGGAAGACCTAGCGACACAAATCACCTTTTTAGGTCCATCCGAACATTGCCTAGCCTATTACGGAAACTAAGGAACTTAGAATTCTCTGTATACTATACGAGAATTTATTGGTCTAAATCGTTTTGTATTTTGTAACGTGGACACTATTAAATTGATCCTAATGAAATTTTGACACCGTGGTGAGAATGGAAAACGCGCATGTTTGTTAAAAATCGTGTCAGTGTCAGCGTAGCAATAATCAAAGAACGAAAAGTATGAAAACAACTCAAATTCGGTTTTTAGATGTTTTAGGGGTTCCTGGTCATTTCCTACCAGTTTTTTGGGTGGGGGTGAAAGTGAGGTGGTTGAGGGGTGGGGAGTTGTAAAACTGAGAAGTTTGTAGTATCGATAATTGGCTGTCCATTGACCTGTGAAGGAAAGACCTAGCGGCATAAGACAATTTTAGGGGGGGGGGGCTGGCGATTATTTGGTTGCAAAGCTTCGTGCTATGGAAAAATAATAAACTGGTATCAGCGTAATGTGTGGGAAGTACTGAGTCAATCAACTTGACTTCATTTTTATGGTCATGTCGTCAAAGTACGCGAATAAAAAAATGCTTAAAATATGCGAGAATACAAATCTGAAAACTATTTGCTTTAATATGATATTGAACTATACTTTAGTATGATATTAATTCGAAAAAATTCAAAAAAAAACATTATCTGAACTCACCTTAATATTGAACGAAGTTATTTCAGAAAAGTGCTTGCTATTGAAGAAATCAATATCGTCAGAAACGTTCCAATATGGATGCAAATAGTCTTTGCTATACTTCATCACTAAAGTCCAAACAGACGCTGCTTCTTTTACAATGTTACTGGAAGGATCTACCAGCCTAAATGCAGTTATATTAGAGCTGACACCTTTCAACTCAGCCCAGTTCAACGTATGAGCATCCTGAAAAGTTCATCGCAACATAAAAAATGGAACAAATTCAATTGCTTTGATATTTATTTCCGAAGAACCTGATGTTCTTGCAGTGGCATACGGTTTATGGAATCGGGAGAAGCACCGCTTCCCCAAACTATTTCAAATATCGTATATAGTAGTAGTAGTAGTGATAGGGAGGCGAGGCTAGGCAAGTAGGCCACCTTTGGCCCTTTTTGTCAACCCCACTGAACCAATCACTGGAAACACTAACATTCTACACCCTAGAAAGCTCTTGTCGAACCTTCCAGACCTCCTGACGAAAGTCAGTATGTCCGACCATTTCGCTGAATATAGTGGCTCCTCCCCAAACGCCGTAGTGCCGAATATCTAAACCCTAAGGTTGCGATAAACCGCACATCTGCCCAGGAAGTGGAACGCTGTCTCGTCCTCCTCCCAGCATCTGGAGCAAATGGGGTCCCCTACCACTCTCATAAGTGACAAATGTCTATTCAGCCGGCAGTGGCCAGTAAGAATCCCCACCAGGAGGTTGAGCGTCTGCCTTTATTCAAAAGCCACAGCGTTCGGCCCTTATCAGGGCCTGCTATGAATCTTTTGGCTTGCCTGCAGTCGTCTCTCTCTAACCAGGCTTTCGCCAAATCCTTGTAGGCCCAGATATCCAGGGCCACATTGACCTGGCGTTGGCTAATTCCCAGCATAGGTTCTGGGCCGATGCAGGGGCTGCTGGCCCCTATCCTAGCTAATCGGTCCGCTCTCTCGTTACCCGGTATACCAATATGTCCGGGGACCCACAGCAGGGTCACCTTCTTATGGCTTGCTAACTTCTGAAGGGCGGCCGAGCATTCTTGAGCCAGAGAGCTGATCTGGCCCTCGGAGCTGCCACCGCTTTCAGAGCTGATTGGCCGTCAGAGCATATATATATGCTCTGTCCAGAACACTGTTCGACTTCCGTCGAGTATGCCGCCATCAATATCGCATACACTTCCGCCTGGAAGACAGTTGTGCAGGTTCCCAGCGCGAAGCTCCGCCGCACTTCTTTACCCTCCAAACAGAAGCCCGCTCCCCCGGATCCTGACTCCTTTAAGAGCGATCCGTCAGTGAAGCATACCAGACTATTGCGCGGAAACTTGACTTTCCCTCTCAACCAGTCGTCTCTTTCCGGGATGACTAGTGAGAATCCCTTATCTAAATTTAAGATGTCTGGCTTTTTCCACCCTGAATGACGATATCGGGATATTACTCTCCGCGAATCGCTCTATTCTGGTGTGGCCAACTAATGGTTCTCGTGCTACCCACGTTCCCCCGTCACGCATTTTCAGGCAGGCCTTTATCCAGAGGTGTAGAGGCGGCAAGCCCAAGAGTACCTCCAGGGCAGCAGTGGGTGTTGTCCTCGTGGCACCTGTCATGCTCATTGCTGCCAGCCTCTGAATCTTTGCGAGCTTGAGCCTAACAGATGCCTTCTCTACGCTCGGCCACCAGACCGAGCAGCCATACTGGATCCTAGATCTGACTACTGCCATATATAGCCACTTTAGGACCTTGGGTTTGAGACCCTAGGTTCCGCCGACTACCCGACGCAACTGCCACATGGTAGCTATAGACTTTTTATACTCATAGTCGATACGCTGTGCCCATGTGAGTTTATTATCAATTATCACCCCCAGGTACTTGACCTCCCGTGCATATATCGCACATAAATAGTTAAATATTGATAATACTGTTATTTTATAGCAAAGTTTTAGTTGTAATCTTTTAGGGTTAGATCAGCAATAAAACAAAAACCTTTTATTATTCTTTATCCATGCGACGTTTCAAGTCATCAGAATATCGAAGTTTTTGATGGTATAAAACAACATGGCAAGAGTATCGCTAGATATAGCTAAAAGACACTGCCCTCAGTAATAAAATTCAACGTAATTTTTTATGCAACACATACACATACAATTAAAATTTAACGAATGATTCGTGAATCTTCTTCTGTGGAGTGTAGATGTATGCTGTACCATTGATTAAGGTATTAATTAAACAACAGAAATCAAGCAGATAACAACTGTAAACGGTAGAAAACGACCAAATACAACCGAATAGGGTCAGAACTAACTCAAAACGACAGAAAGCAAGCAGATAACAGCGGGAAACAGCAGAAAACGACTAAACACAGCCGAATACAACCAAAATGAGAAGAAAACAGCTAAAAACAACAGAAAGCAGGCAGATAACAGCTGTAAACGGTAGAAAATGACCAAATACAACCGAATACCTTAATCAATGGCTGTACCCAATTTTTCATCGTTATTTAATTAAATTTTAATTTTATGTGTGTTGTGCTGGAAAATTTAGTCGAGCAGTCGAGCACAGTTGCTACGCTGGGAAGCGATCTTTTCGCCGCCTTCCGAAATTTCTAGTTTTCTACTTCTAGACGGGTTTGCTCGCGATTTTATAGAAAATATTCTATTTTTTTAGATTTTACTCAGTGTTTCGTTTGTAACAGGGGGTCAAGAAAGACAATCTTCTGCTTCTGCTAGTGTGACCAATAGTTTAGCCTGTATTTGTGTTGTATGTGCGTTATTAAAGAATGGATTTTCTAGTCAGAACTTTCTAGAAAAAAGTTGTATAATGAACGTGTGAAAAAATAGAGATATTTTGAAACGGCTGATATATGGTGGGGGAGGGGGCATGAATTGAGTTTTAGGGGTCAGTATCACAAAAAGAAGAATTTGAATCACAAAACACCAAGAACCGGCCCTAAAGCCAAAACCACTTTATACTTGAAGATATATGTTAAAAACAAAAAGGTGCAGCTCGGGCTCCGACACACCGAGCTGCTGTTCCATTACCCAATGACTACTCCTCACACCGTGAGGTGAGCAATCACTGGGTCCGCGAATCGTGCGCCCTAAGTAGACGAAGGGACCCAAGGATGACTGCCTTCTGCATTCTGGCGGCTAAGATGTGCGCCGCCGCACGGCACACCGGTATTTTGCGCAGTGCAGAGAGCAGCGTATTCCTCATTCCACCTAGGGATCCAATGACCATAACCAGCAGACTTACAGTGTAGTCTGGCCAGAGCCTGCGAAGTTGTCCGAGCAACTCCTGATATTTGGTCCGCTTTTCCTCCTCCTTAGAGACGATGTTCACTTCGGCAGGCGCCGAAAACTCAATAACGAACATCGTCTTCTGTTGGTGGTCGAGAAGGACTATGTCGGGCTTGTTTGCCTGTACAAGCTCGAGCGTGGGGAACGAATAGTTCCAGTAAATCCGGCATCTCTCGTTCTCCACAACGGACTCTATATTCCCTGGAGCGTATGGCAGCACCGGTGTCTCATCGATACCGTATGAGTACCTTAAATGATAGTAGAGCACTCGTAGAGCCGCGTTGTGCCGATGGACGTAAGCCGTCCCAGCGTACGTCTTACACGCCGACAAGAGATTCATAAGCGTCTCTGGCGCCTGTCGGCAAGCTCTACAATGGGTGTCGGGTACATCTACACCCATAACCCTTTTACGGTATACCAAGGTGTTGAAGACACCGTCTTGGCAAGCCATTATAAAGCCCTCAGTCTCCGACTTCAACCCACTAGACCTTAGGAAAGAGAAGGTCAACTGCTCAGACAAGCCATGCTCTTCTAGATGTTTGTAGAAGATTCCATGCATTGGCTTATCTTTATGAAGTCTTAAGAGGAAGTCGACTTCGGCAGTTTTAATGTGGGCTTTTAATTCTGCGGGAGCAAGTTCCGTAATGGACTGCTGACACCTCCGCTTGAAGTCGAGTGTGAGGCTGAGCTCCTCGGCTGCTCGTTTCGCTGCGCTAAAAAGAAAGGCTCCTTTTCCCGCATTCTCGTGCTCTCGCACGAAGCGGATCAGGGGATCGGTGCTGTTCGTTACATAGCAGGCAGTGGCCAGTACTACTCTGTTGTGCGGACGCTCCAAACTCAATAGTCCACGCCCTCCCAGGTGTCGCGGGAGATATATTCGCGGGACAGAGGACTTAGGATGCAGGCTTCTCTCCATATTCATCCTTTTGCGGGTCTTCGTGTCGATTTCCTTCAGCTCGTTCACTTTCCAGTGTATAGCACCAAAGGTGTATAATAACAATGGGACCGCAAGCATGTTTGTGGCAGCGACTTTGTTCTTGCCGGACAGTTCTGACGACCAGATCTGCCGGAGTCGGTGCAAATACTTGCGGCGGAGACACTCTTTAACCAATGTTGCCTCTTGGACATGACGCTGCGCCACTCCAAGGTAGGTATAAGTATCTCCGGCATGCAGTTGTCGCAAGATGCTCCCATCAACGAGCTGTTCCTCATCTCCACTATCTCCGCTTCGTCCTTTCTTGAGATGAACCAATGCACATTTGTCTGTCCCGAACTCCATTCCGATAGCATGACTGTACTCCTGCACCACCCTCAGCGATTGTTGTAGTTCGCGTTGGCCGGAGTCATAAAGTTTTAGGTCATCCATATAAAACAGATGGGTGACCTTGTGCCTCCGGTTATTGGGCGTGCCACAGCTGTATCCTTTAGTATTTCTCAGCGCTATGGACAGAGGCAAAAGTGAGATGCAAAAGAGCAAGGGACTCAAGGAGTCTCCTTGGAAGACACCTCTTTTCAATGACACCAACTCCGTCTGAACCCGAGTTTCACCTGATGTTATGGTGAACCGGGTCTTCCAGAGTGGCATCAGTTGTTTGATGCACCCCACTATCTGATTATCCACCGAAAGACATTCCAACAGCCGCACAATGAGCTCATGAGACGTGCTGTCGAATGCCTTGCGATAGTCAATCCAGGCCATAGAAAGGTTTCGCTTGTACTGCACAGAGTCCTGCGTGACACATCGGTCAATCAACAGGTTCTCCTTGCAGCCAGCTACTCCTTTCTTTGACCCTCTCTGTTCATACACGTCGAGAAATACAGGATTCACAGCTTGAAGGATACGCATGTACAAGATTCTGGTGAAGAGCTTGTAACACGCGTTCAGACATGTTATTGGCCTGTAGTTTTTGGGATCAGACAAATCTCCGGTCTTCGGGAGAAGCACGGTTCGACCCTCGACAAACCAAGCCGGAATTGGCTGCTCCTGATTTAGCCACGAGTTAAAAACTCTAGCTAAATGCCGGTGGCAACTGGGGAATTTTTTCCACCAGTAGGTGTTTATGCCATCCGGGCCAGGAGCTGCGAAATTCTTTGCGCCTCGTAAGGCGTCAAGAATTTCTTCCGTGTTTATCGGGTGACGCAGTACATTCAAGTTAGGAGTCCTCCTACAAACGGACTCAAACTGCGCCAAGGCCGGAGTGTCTGCTGAGAGAGGTTTGGGTTGTTCGTAAATGTCCCTCCAAAAGGCCTCCACGCGATCAGCAGTTGGCGGCTGCTCTATGGCTAGAGGCGGCTGTTGGAAAAGGCGAGAAGGTCTTTCGTAGAACATTCTGTTCTGCTCCAGACCTCTCGCCCGCGCCACCAACGATCGCTTAGCAGCGATTAGCATCCGTATCCTGTCAAGACAGTGTTGCTTGACAACAACCAGTACCGCTTGACTGAGTGTATGATGGTCGCGCCTCAACCCGTAGGCCTGGTTAACAGGCCTTCCGTCCGCCGAAGGGGCAGGCTGAACTGGAGCACGAACATATCCCTGCCTCCGGAGGTACGATACATAATCTCGCAAATTCTGAGAGGTAAGCGTGCTATGCTCTGGGTGCATTTCACACCACCTCTCATACATGCGGGACATGTATCCCCTACGGCGCGGGCTACTGCTCTCGTAGCAGCTCAGTAGGTCATCCTTGAGCTCCGTCGTCCACCTAAAACGGTCCATGTCATTGCGGGGGTCGTCAACAGGGCAATTCGAAGCACCGCCACTTTGCCCAACGCCGGCTTCCGAAACCGGCTCGGTGTGGGTGCTTTTCTTCCGGGGTGGTCGAACCCGAAGATAGGGCCCGTCAGGTGGTTGGCCTTAGGGCCCCCAGACGACATTTCCGGAGGCAGCCGCCCAAATTGCCTCCTGAGGATGCACCTGCGAAGGTTGCCGGCTGGATTACATCCTTGGGCTTCGGTATACCCTGCGGTGTCGCCACGCACCGGATAGCCTACTGATGTTGGGTGGCTTCCTGCGGGTGTATTATCAGCCGCCCCTAACATGGAGTCAGACGCTGTCGGAGTACCGCTCCTCACATGGAGATCCGTCGTGTCCTAATTGTTGAGGAATAGCCGAACCTCTGGATGCAGACGCTATTCCACCGTGCTAGTTTTGGTCCGCCCCGGGTATTTGATTTCCCCGGTACCACCCATATCTGGGAGGCGTTCCCCTATCCGCCACCTTGGGGAGGCGCCACTGAGGGGATCTAGCAACCCCTCGCGGCTATATATATAATTATTATCGATTTACATATAAAAAAAATATTCAAAAAAAAATGTATTTCACAGAGACGTATTGTGAACTACTGGTGACCAGACACTTATCAAGCTGTCATTCAACGACTCCAGTGCCATTACTCACCAGACTTGTCAGAATGTAACTATGAAACTCTGTTAGGAGTTTTTGTTCTTTAGCCTCTTTGAGTACATCCAGTATATTCTCTGTTTCGCAGTCTAAGATAAAATGGAGCATTCCTGTTCGCTTAATTTCTTTTAGCATTGACCTGAAATTAGTATGAATATATTTTAGCATAGCTTTTTTATTATAAAAGTTGGCTAAATGATTGCTTAAAAAACTAAGAAGCACACTTTTCACTCAGGTGCTATGGTGAACATTGATATTCTTTTTGTTACATTTATCTTTACTGGGAAATACAAATACAGCACCTTCATTAACTCCACCTGTATGTTTGTATGTTTGTTTGTAACCGACTGCTTTAGATTCGATATTGACGCACTTTAAATGAACTTATTTAATTTAAACTTTGTACGCTCACCAAGAACTGGTGACAGTGCAATAATTTAATGTATAGGTCTCCGTATTCTTAACTAAGGAGTGAAAATTAATTCTTAATATAAGTTGAAAACAATAACGAACGAAAAATACTAGTATTTTTTTGAACAATTCT
Organism: Callosobruchus maculatus; assembly: GCA_951848785.1. Classification (NCBI taxonomy): domain Eukaryota; kingdom Metazoa; phylum Arthropoda; class Insecta; order Coleoptera; family Chrysomelidae; genus Callosobruchus; species Callosobruchus maculatus. The sequence continues at coordinate 790,538 of CATOUR010000215.1, forward strand.
TAGGGTGCTCGGTATAGAATAATATGTCACATTAGTATTAGGATTTTTCGTTTAATATTATTCTCAGCGCTACAAAAGCATGTTTTCTAGTTTTTTTATTAACTATATTTATTTTATATTCAACTGTTACAATTTACCTGTAATTCTCTTTATCTCCCAACCTTTTGAAAACAACAGCAGCCTCCTGCGTAGACCTGTGCTTCAAGGCTTCCTGCAGCCTTAACAACCCTTCATCGTTCTCATACATCACAATGTAGTTTTTCCAGTCATTTTCCCTAACCAACGTAGCCAGAGCTTTGGCCAAATTGGTTGGACTGGGATACAAATTGAAAGTGTATAATTCGTTTCCACCATGACCCCGATGATCATGGTATGCCTTGAGTTTTGAGTTCCAAAAGGTTTGAAATTGAGGGATCTGTAGAGACGTGGATATGGATTGAACGATCTCGTTGATATCCTGGGATTCTGGACCAAATATGGCGGCTACACCTTCCTGGAGTAACGAACATGCTGAAATGTTATTTTTCGAAAAGTGTATCTTAGATTTACAGTGCTGCATTAAGGGTCTAGGGTATAGCGCGCGAAATTGAGAATCTAAGAAAAGACGTATTTTCGTTTTAGCGAGGAGGCGTGGCCGCCTGTTCCCTTTCTCCAGTATGTGTATCTAAGATGAGGGGAGGTAAGTCGAAAAGTCCATAGATAAGGTCAAAATGTCCAAAGGTCACCATAAAAATGAATCTCGCATTTCCAAGCTCCTGACGTTACCTTTAAGCTTACAGTAATGTTTCAAAAAGCAAATCGAAGAAGAAAGCTTGCGCTTTGTCACCTATTTGGCCTTTTTTGTGTTTAGTTGTTAAATTACAGACATTTGAAAAATGTATGATTTTGCATTGCGAGTTTTTTTGCACACTAAAATACTTTTTTGAGAAAACCGCAAATAGTTGTCTTTCATTAAGGTCTTAACTATCGCCTTCTGAAATACTGTGTATGTAGTTTGAAAAACAAGTGAGTTCTGTTTGAAATGGGAATACGTGTTTTAACATGGCAAATATACCGGGTGTCCCAGAATTTCCTTGACACGTGATATTTTCGTAACGAAAAACGGATCAAGCAAGAACTGAGTCGTACTTTTGAAGGTACTATAGGGCCTATCATACCATGCATTGAAAACATTTTTTTTGTACGTCAACCCCTAAAACTCACCCCAACCTTTTTTTTTCAAATAGCACTCCATAGGTTTTCCTACATAAATGATATCCCCATTTTATTTAAAATCTTGTGGTACCTTTAATTTTATATGCAAACTTATTTTTTCCGTAAAATCATAAGCATAAGACAAATGAAATGATAATTTGTTTGAGGCGTGATATTTTTGTAACAAAAACGGATAACAATTTTTTTCTTACTTAAGTCCCTGGAACCCCTAGCTTGTTCTTTCAAATTTCAATCCACAATTTTGCCTGGAAAAATCAATTCTTTGCTTGAATTTAATTATCGTAGTGCCTTACTTTGTATGCCTCTACTGCAATTTATCGTTAATTTTTTTCGTTTAATCCATGAAATCGTAAGCATAAATTAATTAAAACACATGTGTGGAAAATATTTTTTTTATTATCATGAATCAACAAATAAAAAAAATGTGACAACAAAACTAAGTGCAAAAACGTAGTAGTTTTATGCCTACATCGGGCCGCGCCAACCCTGTGTGCAGGGTGTGCCTCGTACATGGGCGCAAAAATTAACGATAAATTGCAGTAGGGGCATAAAAAGTAAGGCACTACGATAATTGAATTCAAGTAAAGAATTTATTTTTCCAGGCAAAATTGAGGATTGAAATTTGAAAGAACAAGCTAGGGGTGGATTCCACGGGTTGAAGTAAGAAAAAAATGATTCATAAGCAAGGAATGACAGGTCATTCACTACCCTTGAAAAACCTACTTACTTTTCTTTTTTATCCGTTTCTGTTACAAAAATATCAGGCGTCAAACAAATGATCATTTCATTTGTCTTATGCTTATGATTTTACGGAAAAAATAAGTTTGCATATAAAATTAAAGGTATCATAAGATTTTAAATAAAATGGGGATCTCATTTATGTAGGAAAACCTATAGGGTGCTATTTGAAAAAAAAAGTTGGGGGTGAGTTTTAGGGGTTGGCGTACAAAAAAAAATGTTTTGAATGCATGGTATGATAGACCCTATAGTACCTTCAAAAGTACGACTCAGTTCTTGCTTGAACCGTTTTTCGTTACGAAAATATCACGTGTCAAGGAAATTCTGGGACACCCGGTATATGTATAACTGTGTATACGCAGGCCCCTAAAAGGTACAGCCATAAAAATAAAGAAAAATTGATAAAATCTCGGTACTTTCAACTAAAATCAACTTTATTACCAGGAAATAGTCCCATGCTTCCCAATTGACTTCAAAGATGGTGAATAAAAATATCTTTATCTGTCTAGTTTTTTTTAACACGTTGTTGGACACAACGGCTATAGCCGTCTGCGGTGAGTGATCGTGATACGCCACGACGGCTATATCAGTGAAAAAGTTATCTGCTTGTTACGGCAGAACGGCGACGACCGTTAGAATCTCGGTATACTTGCCTTGTTAAGAAATGTTAGTGCCGTCATTTCTGAAATTGCCAAATTCTAACCCACTATACGCTACCCCAACTATTCATGTTTTAAGGTGCATGGATAAAACAGCACGACGGCTATAACCGTCCATAACCTCCTATGTGATGCATTGACCACGTGTATAGCTGCCATATTGCAAGTGTGTTTTTGTTTGATTTTCATATTTTCAGTAGGTACTGATGGGAGGTAGGTAACCAGATATTTTCATCCTAAACAGATATTCGTCGTCCACCTATTATACGTATACAATATATTGTTTCATATCAATACAAAACTCGAAGTACGTGTGAGACATTTTCCAGAGAAGCTGCCCCTACCAGAGGATCATAAAATAAAATCATATTTTCTTAGATGCAAACAATGTTTCAAGTCTGAAAAATGCAAAGAAACTAGGTATAGATGCAAGGGTTGTGAAAATAAACCTGCTTTGTGTTCAGACTGCTTTGAGGAGTCGCGTCAAACATAAATTTGTGTCTAAATTCTATTTTGTTCGGGGATACCTCTGTTTGCTAATAAATTTGATTTTTTGTTTTTATACCGTTTGTATTCTGAGAGATGCGTTTTTGTTTATAAATTTGATACAATAAAATGTTGTTTTTGTTTTAGCTTTTGTCTCGAAAATTGTCCTTTTCTTCCCACAAGATGTGTTTTACGACTACACTGATCAGACGGCTATAGCCGTGGTTGCCATTCTAGAACATAAAGCCTACTGTGATGAGACACGACGGATATAGCCGTCTTTTTTATTGTCACGAAACCTCAAAAATTAAAAAAGAGTGTAAAATGAACACCCCTAAAATATTTTGATAACGCAAATCATGTTACAAACGCAAAAAAATGGAATGTTTTGAGGTGCCATATTACGAAGCCTCCCGGCCAGCAGAGTGTCCAACAATGTGTTAATAATAGATGTTGACGATAGATGATGTAGAAGTTTGAAATCTGTTACAGTGCTCAGGAAATTAGGTATAGTTTTTAGTAATAGGATAAATTGTCAAGTTACCAATCTGTCCGGTTTTGAACACTTCGTATTTGTGCATTCTGTGGATGATAGGTCTCAGTAAATAGTTGGTTCTGCTATACACTGTCCTAATGATGCTACTCAGGGCTAGTATGGATATTTCATTTTGCTCGTCTGAGTCCAAGAAAACAGCTGCAAATGATTCATGATAATGAATTATTTCTGTATTGCAGTTTTATACTATAGATGAAGGATAATATATGAATAAATGAATGGATACATAAGCAGTTAAACAATAAATAAGTATACAGGGTTGTTCACGTTATTCGACACGGAGCATTATGGATAAAGTATTTGATAAAAAAGAAAATAATAATTTCTGATGGATAGAGACCCATAAAGGCTACATTTTAAAAATATGTTCATGTTATACAGGGTGTCCCAAAAACACGAAATGTATCAAAGTTATTTTTTTTAAATGGAATACCCCGTATATTATTACATATTCAGATTGCCTGGTGAATTCTAGTGTGACTGTTTGTATCATACATGGGACCTAAAGCAAACCGTTTAAGTGTAAATCACCATTTTCGGTATAAGTAGATATCAGGAAAAAATTGAATATCGCAGAGACTGTAAAATATGGAAGGCTGTGACTTTGCCGTATTACTAAGCATAAAATGCGTCAGCTTTGATGAGACTGTCAAATTTGAGTTACGTTTATGCTTGGAGAAATCGGTCGATTAATTAAGGAAACTTCGATTAGCGATAACTTGATTTTTTCAAATAGGAATGCCCAACTTTTTTTATACGGTTAAACGTGGAATTTGATAACCTTTCTAATGATATAACATTGTGAATATGAATCTCTGGTAGTTTTCATTTAATTTTAAATTTTCAAACAAATCGGCGATTTTCAATTTTCTTACATATAAGCAACGTAGCAGGCCATGCAATATAAACAAAAACCTGTTCAGGTAGAAGAAAACAACTAACTTAGCTGAAAAATACATACTAACTAGACTAAAGGGACAAGATTATAAAAATTCCTTACAACAACTCAACTCTCCCAGAAACAACTGCGATAACATCTCTAAGGTCAAAGAGAAGCTGGAGTATGGCAGTAATAGATATTTTTTACAGTCCACTGGCTACCGCAATTTACTAGAGGTTAAAAATTTCCAAGATAATTAAAAACCTTGATATGAAACAAAAAGAACCAGCGACTGTTGCTCCAGCACGCAACTATCAATCATATGTAATGGTGTAAAAAAGTACTAATTTGCGTCGAAGTCGATACCTCTGACTGGAGCCCTTCTATTTTTCAATATCTATTAGCAATATTGCAAAAAAGGAATACTGACAAATGAAATTTAAATTTTCTGCCATTTAAGTTTATGTTTTATAATTTGAACAAATTTTAATTCATTCCTCATTTTCTGCGATCTTACTGAAGAATTTCCAGAACTCCAGTCAGAGGTGCTTTTGACTTGAGTTTTGCATACTTTTCTATATCATTAAATGTTGTTTTTTGTGAGTAATTTTTATAATCTTGTCCCTTTAGTCTAGTTCGCGTGTATTTTTCAGCTAAGATAGTTGTTTTCTTCTACCTGAACAGGTTTTTGTTTATATTTCATGGCCTGTTACGTTGCTTATAGGTAGGAAAATTGAAAAACGCCGATTTGTTTGAAAATTTAAAATTAAATGAAAACCTCCAGAGATTGATATTCACAACCTTACATCATTAGAAAGGTTATCAAATTCTACGTTTAACCGTATAAAAAAAATAGGCATTCCCATTTGAAAAAATCAAGTTATCGCTGATCGAAGTTTCCTTAATTAATCGGCCGATTTCTCCAAGCATAAACGTAATTTAAATCTGACAGTCTCATCAAAGTTGACGCATTTTATGCTTAGTAATACGGCAAAGTCACAGCCTTCCAAATTTTATAATCTCTGCGATATTCAATTTTTTCCTGATACCTACTTATACCGAAAATGGTGATTTACACCTAAACGGTTCGCTTCAGGTCCCATATATGATACATAAAGTCACACTAGAATTCACCAGGGAATCTGATTATGCAATAATATACAGGGTGTTCCATTTAAAAAAACATAACTATGATACATTTCCTGTTTTTGGGACACCCTGTATAACATAAAAATATTTCTAAAATGTAGCCTTTATGGGTCTCTATCCACGATAAATTATTATTTTCTTTTTTATCAAATACTTCAGCCATAATGCTCCGTGTCGAATAACGTGAATAACCCTGTATAAATAAATAAAAGAAATGTTAATACTAGTCATCATCATAGTCACAATGTCTTAACAGACATGTTGTGAACTCGTATAATGCATTAAGTCGGAGCTAGAGTATTACCAACACGAATATTATCAAAAGTTTTGAGAACTGTAGCTCGACGTCGTTCGCGATTTACTGCCAGTTCAGTGGCGCTCTTGATACTTATATCCAACAACTGTTTCGTCGTATCCACCCACTCGGGGCGTGACCTTGAACTACAAGTTTCTCCATATCATCGCTTCTGTGAATAGGTCCGAAGAATGTAAACATTCTTGTCGACACAATGGAGGATAGTCTCTTTGGATTACCGAGCTCATCCAGTATGGAAACGTTAGTTCGATGGGCGGTACAAGGAACTTTCAGCATTCTCCTCCACGTCCGCATGTCAAAAGCATCTATGCGAGCTCGATCTGCCTTTTTAACAGTCCAAGTTTCCTAGGCATACAAAAATATGAAGAACACAAGAGACTGAACCAGCGACATTTTGGTAGCTTTAGTGATGTTATGGTCACGCCATATTTTAGTAAGCTTTGTCTTGGCCACACGTGCCTGTTGAATGCGCCGTCGAATCTCATTTTCACAGCTACCCGAATTGTCGATCAAAGAACCGAGGTACACGAAACTTTGAACTAATTCACAACGGAATATTGACTTTATGTCTCGATGATTATCATGCTCTCTATCTACGATCATAACCTTGGTATTGTTGTAGTTAATACCAAGACCATGTGCTGCACTGTGTTGCTCTAAGATGTTTAATAGAGCTACTAGTTCTTCCTGAGAAGCGGCAATAAGGGTCGTATCGTCAGCAAATCTTAAGTTGGATATATTGCATCTGCCAACAGTTATACCGCCATTCCTGTAGTCCAATACGTGTCTCATCACAAATTCAGAGTAAATGTTAATACTAGTATCGACTAGGTAATATAAGTTAGTGCTTTAAAAGAACCTTTATTTATTTTAGTCTCTATCGGTTCCTTTCCGGTCAAAAAAGTCATGCCAGACTTAGTTAAATTCTGTTATCTCTTAAACTCACACATTTCTTCAAAATACTTACCTATATTGATAACTTTTCTCTCATGTTTTACAGCTGTAACGCAACCAATGGATGCTAAGACCACAAGTACCACCAAATTGGTCATACCTTCTTCTCATGCAATGCCCAAATTTCTTTTTCTTTTTTTGCTTCCAGCAACGATAGGGAAATCAAAGCAGGTATATACACCTTCATCTGTTTTGTAAATAGAACTGGAGCATTGGACCATGTGTTAACGCCGGCGACGCATCAAATGTTGCCAACACTAAAAAAATATTTTCCGCCAAGTACAGACTTAAAATCCGCTAGATTGGATTATTTTCCGCTAAACATACTACCCCCCCCCCCCCCCCCCAGGTCAAACATAAATTTAAGGGTGCCAAACAAAAAAGTTATATTAACATAAAATAATGAGATTTTGGAGAAAGGCAATACAAGGACGCCCAAGGCAAACTCACATGTTTCTTTAAAAGGGTTTTCTCCACTTGCGTCCCGATATAGCCACACTTCAGACCAAAACTTACTTGTGTCAGTAGTATTTTCCCATTTAACAAAATTTATGCTGGTGTATTGCTGTTCAATCAAACCTATAATGTTTTCGGGCATGTTTAAATTCTGTAGCAGACTTAATAGATTTTCCATTATCTTTTTGTTGCTTTAGTACATTTTGGAGCGAAATTAATGATATTTTTTCTAAATGTTTTATATTATCAGGCAAACGCTGTTTTACCTGGTTATACAAATCGATCAGGAAATCGTGACATCTTTCTCACTGTTTTTCCAACAGCAGCTGTTATATGTTTGTTTTGAACTAATTCATTTATCTTATTTTCAAACTGGAAGCCCAAATATCGTTTAGGATTTAAATACTTTTGTACATCTTTTTCCACATTTTCTACTTCCCAGTCTGGCAGAAAGCTTGCAAATTAGATTTTCCTCATATGTCTAGTTCTTATCTGAAAATTAATAAGCTAAAATCAGCTCTCAAAACTATTGATAATATTCGTGTCGGCAATACTCTAGCTCCGACTTAATGCATTTTACGAGTTCACAACATGTCTGTTAAGACATAATCCGTCAAAAATTCCGCTATCCGCTATCGCCAATTTTGTCCGCTAAATTTAAAACAAATTCCGCTAAATCTAGCGGAAATTCCGCTAAGTTGGCAACACTGGACGCATCAAATGTGGATCGTCGGTATTTTTAGCCGGGACTTACGGGAATGGGGGAATCAGCTTATTATTTCCAATCCGCATTGTTTATAGAACGTGGCTTAATTTATTTACATATGTCACTGGGAAGATAGAGTAAGTGACTTTGGCGTCACATAAAATAATCGCTTAAAATAATCTCTCACCCATATTCCATGTACGTGAGTGAATCTACCTATACACACCAATTGCTTGAGAAATAAGAAAACATATGTGGTTTTAATGAATTTGTAATTCTTGAGTTTTTAGGCCAGCGTCGCTTAGCGTTAAGGGTCTAGGTATAGCGCGTGAAATTGAGAATCCAAGATAAGGCGCAGTAGGCGTGTTAGCGAGGAGGCGTGGCCGCCTGTTCCCTTTCTCCAGTGTGTGTGTCTAAGATGAGGGGAGATAAGTCCAAAAATCCAAAGGTAAGGTCAAAAGGTCCAAAAGTAAGGTCCAAAGGTCACCATAAAAATAAATTTCGCATTTCCAAGCTCCTGAAGTTACCTTTAAACTTACAGTAATGACTCAAAGAGCAAATTGAAGAAGAAAGCTTGCGCTTGTGCAACTATTTAGCCTTTTTACTTCCCACACCGATAGGTGAGGGGAGTATTGTGATCGCGAAAATTTTCGATTTTGAGATAATACACTTTTTGGGCGTTTCATGATGTCTACATAACGAAAATCCATGTCACTCATTTCCGTCGGTCTGTCTGTCTGTCGGTCTGTCGGTCTGTCGGTCTGTCTGTACGCGTTTTTGTGTCCTCGTAATCTCAGTAACCGCTGCATGGATTGTGATGAAATTTGGGCAGCGATATGCTGGGGGGTCGTAGTAGGTAATGTTCTTATAGTTTTGAAAATCGGTGCAGGGGCGGCGGAGTAATTAGCAAAAAACAACAAAAATTAAATATTCCTCAAACTTCGTTTTTAGGCGTTTTAGAGGTTCCTGATCATTTTTTACTTTTTTTTGGGTGGGGGTGAAATTGGGGTGGTTGGGGGGTGGGGGGTTGTAAAATTGAAAAATTTGTTGCTTTCATAATAGACTGCCCACTGACCCATGAAGGAAGACCTAGCAACATAAATAACTTTTTTAGGTCCATCCGAACATTGCCTTGCCTATTACAGAAACCAAAGGACTTAGAATTTTTTCTGGTGTAAACATACGAGAGTATTGCTTTAGATCCTTCTATATTGTGTTACAAGGAAACTGTTGAATTGATGTTAATGAAATTTTGACACAGTATTACTACCGTGGCGAGGATGGCAAACGCGTATGGTTTTTATAAATCGTGCCAGTGGCGGCGTACAAATAATAAAAAAAAGTAAAAATATAAAAACAGCTCAAACTTCGTTTTTAAGCGTTTTAGAGGTTCCTGATCATTTTCTGCGTTTTTTTTGGGTGGGGTGAAATTGGGGTGGTTAGGGGGTGGGGGGTTGAAAAACTGAGAAATTTCTTGTATTCATAATAGGGTGTAGGGTAGGGGCTCTGAAGGAAGACCTAGCGACATAAATCAACTTTTTAGGTCCATCCGAACATTGCCTAGCGTATTACCGAAACTAAGGGACTTAGAATTTTCTGTATACATACATACGAGTATTTATTGCTTTAGATCTTTTTGTATTTTGTAACGTGGACACTATTACATTGATTCTAATTAAATTTTGACACAGTATTATTACCGTGGTGAGGATGGAAAACGCGTGTGTTTGTTAAATATCGTGTCAGTGGCAGCGTATATAGCAATAATCAAAAAACTAAAAGTATGAAAACAACTCAAACTTCGTTTTTAGATGTTTTAGGCTGTCCATTGACCTCTGAAGGAAATACTTAGCGGCATAAGACAATTTTAGGGGAGGGAAGGCTGCCGATGATTTGGTTGCAAGGAGATCTCAGACTAAAGCTTCATGCTATGGGAAAATAATAAACTGATATCACAGTAATGTGTGGGAAGTACTGAGTCAATCAACTTGACTCCATTTTTTTGATATCGTGTTTGGTTGTTAAATTACAGGCATTTATAAAATGTATGATTTTGCATTGCGAGTTTTTTTGCACATTAAAAAACTTTTTTGAGAAAATCGAAAATGGTTGTCATTCATTAAGGTCTTAACTATCGCCTTCTGAAATATTATATATGTAGTTTGAAAATAGAGTGAGTTATGCGAGAAATTCCGAGTCCGTGTTTTACATGGCAAATACGTATGTATAAATGTGTGTATCCGGGCCCCTTAAGGCTTGATACCTCGCCACTACAAATTTATTGAACGATGGCCGCGAAAGCCTTACACAGTACTATGTAATTTTCTCTATCATGATAATGTAACTTCTTAACCACATATATATAAAAGTGTGGGGACTACTAGTACTACAAGAGTTAGAGTAACTAAACTGAGACTGAAACTCAAAACAACGGCCGGATTTGGAATTAGCAACCTCAAACTATACACGATACGAGTTTTCGTCCCGCTGGGAAGCCAGATAACGATTTGAGATATTTAGGGTGAAGTTGAAGATCTGAAGGTCTGGAAATTTTTGATGTTCGTTACCTGAAGCTGAAACTCAAAACAACGGCCGGATTTGAAATTAGCTCCCTCAAACTATACACGATACAAGTTTTCGTCCCGCTAGGAAGCCAGATAACGAGTTTAGATATTTAGGCTGAACTTGAAGATCTGAGGGTCTGGAAATTTTTGATGTTCGTTACCTGAAGCTGAAGCCCAAAACAATGGCCGGATTTGAAATTAGCTCCCTCAAACTATATACGTTACGAGTTTTCATCCTGATAGGCAGCCAGATAACGATTTTAGATATTTAGGGTGAACTTGAAGATCTGACGGTCTGGAAATTTTTGATCTTCGTTACCTGAAGCTGAAACCCAAAACAACGGCCGAATTTGAAATTAGCTCCCTCAAACTATACACGATACGAGTTTTCGGCCTGATGGGGAGTCATATAACGATTTTAGATATTTAGGGTGAACTTGAAGATCTGAGGGTCTGGAAATTTTTGATCTTCGTTACCTGAAGCTGAAACCCAAAACAACGGCCGAATTTGAAATTAGCTCCCTCAAACTATACACGATACGAGTTTTCGGCCTGATGGGGAGTCATATAATGATTTTAGATATTTAGGGTGAACTTGATGATCTGAGGGTCTGGAAATTTTTGAGGTTCGTTACCTGAATCTTAAACTCAAAACAACGGCCGGATTTGAAATTAGCTCCCTCAAACTATACACGATACAAGTTTTTGTCCCGCTAGGAAGCCAGATAACGATTTTAGATATTTAGGGTGAACTTGAATATCTGATGGTCTGGAAATTTTTGATGTTCGTTACCTGAATCTTAAAATCAAAACAACGGCCGGATTTGAAATTAGCTTCCTCAAACTATACACGATACAAGTTTTCGTCCCGCTAGGAAGCCAGATAACGATTTTAGATATTTAGGGTAAACTTGAATATCTGATGGTCTGGAAATTTTTGATGTTCGTTACCTGAAGCTGAAGCCCAAAACAAGGGCCGGATTTGAAATTAGCTCCCTCAAACTATACAAGGTACCAGTTTTCATCCTGATAGGAAGCCAGATACCGATTTTAGATATTTAGGGTGAACTTGAAGATCTGAGGGTCTGGAAATTTTTGATGTTCGTTAGCTGAAGCTGAAGCCCATAACAATGGCCGGATTTGAAATTAGCTTCCTCAAACTATACACGATATGAGTTTTCATCCTGATGAGAAGCCAGATAATGATTTTAGATATTTAGGGTCAACTTGAAGATCTGAGGGTCTAGAAATTTTTGATGTTCGTTACTTGAGGCTGAAACCCAAAACAATGGCCGGATTTGAAATTAACACCCTCAAGCTATACACCACACGAGTTTTCGTCCTAATAGGAAGCCAGATAACGATTTTAGATATTTAGTGCGAACTTGAAGATCTGAGGGTCTGGACATTTTTGATATTCATTACCTGAAGCTGAAGCCCAAAGCAACCGCCGGATTTGAGGTTAGCTCCCTCAAACTATGCATGATGCGAGTTTTCGTCCTGATAGGAAGCAAGATAACGATTTTAGATATTTATGTTGACCTTGCAGGTCTGAAGTCGGAACATCTGGATACTGTCGTATTATGGGAAGTACAATATTAAACATCACTGATATAAAAAAAATCGTTATTTATTGAGATATATAATATATCTACAGCTTAGATGACACACAAAAACAAGACAACCGTGCCATTGCGCCATACAATATTAAATAAATAAGATATTAACAAAACATTAAAGAAAATGTAGTATGCAACAAACACAACTGTTTGTATTTAAAATAAATATGCTCTGTTGACTATTTTTTACAAAAAAAGGAGCAGTCAGTGGTCACTGAATGCTAAACGGATTTTCACGATGTTCTGGTTCTGAGACAGGGGTGGATGGTGACCTGTACGGAAGATTTGGCCCAACTGTCGTGTTGCCAGCTAGCCAGCTGAAGGGATATCTTATCAAGACGAAAACCACTCCGCAAAGTAGGACTATAGCCACTGTCAGCACCACAATGACAATACGGTGAGATTTCTTGCCGTATTCTGCCGGGTAGCATTCTGGAAGATCGGCAGATGATAGTTCCATTAGTGATTTGTTCCTCAGGTTCGGAGGCGAGTTACACCTGAAGCAAGATGGAAAAATGAATTCAAGTTAATTGACTCAGTACTTCACACACTTTCTCGTTTAACATAATACTAGCGTACCGAACGGAAGTTTTCGAAAATTTCAAAATTTTCAAATTGTAATTTTTTACAAAATCTAGCAGGTTCAGGGATCTCTATCCTCATATTTGAAATTGTCTCTATGAAGAGCATGTTAACACAGCAACTTATACTGGTCCAACTTTAATACTGGTCAAAATAAAAAAGTACCAACAAACTGTTTGGCTGACCTATATGTACAGGGTGGCAAATCGGGTGACGATAATAATTTTTTTTTTAGATAGCCCGTACCGAGACCTATCCAAAAGACCCCATGTATGTGTACCGATTATTGATAGGTTTCGAGTTATAATTTTTTTTTAACCTTAGTGATTTTCCAGTTTTTCCAAGAAATCGTCAAAAACAAAAACAAGAATGCTTTTTGGCTTTTATTTTTTTCTGCAATTATACTCAGTATTAAGCCTGTTTTAATATCCAATAAAGAGAACCTGTACATCCGAACAATAATTAAGTACATTTTGGGCCCAAAGTTTGAAATCTCTGTTTTTAGTCAGGAGACCAAAACCTTCAAAATAAAATTAAAAATACTTATGCCTGGTTCTGGAGCTTCAAGCTAATCTTAAAAACTTTGCAAGACATTGCACTTTCGAAATAATAATGAAAAAGTAGCACTTATGGGGACATTTTGCGCAGTACGTGAGTGTTAAAGGTAAAAAGGTGATAATTCACGAATTTCCAAAATGATTTAAAAAACAAGTATTTTGCTTTATTATGACAAATTAAAGAAAAAAAACTCGCAACAACTAATAAACCTGATAATCAATGATGTTTTGATGACTTTTAATAAAAAGACTAATACCCAAATTGTGATTTTTTAAGTGTTTTTGCTATGTACTATTGAACTTCTGCTAAATTAAGTTCTGAAAAGTTAACAAAGGAAAGGAATAATAAAACAATTCCAATTTCATGGCAGAATTACCTGGGAAGCGATGTCGTAGCATACGACATCCCTTTCTTTCAGAGTAGCTTTTTGCGAGCTCATGTCGGCGAAGCGCAGTTGTGTTAGTTATTTTTCGGTAATAGGCAAGGCAATGTTCGGATGGACCTAAAAAGCTGATTTATATCGCTAAGTCTTCCTTGACAGGACAGTAGACAGCCTATCATGAATACAAGTTTTTCAGTTTTTCAACCCCCCATCCCCCAAACACCCAAATTCCACCCCCACCCAAAAAAAACGCAGAAAATGATCAAGAACTTCTAAAACGCCTAAAATCGAAGTCCGAGGAATATTTGAGATTTTTGTTTTAATTACTCCGCCGCCCATGTACCGATTTCCAAAATTATAGCAGCATTACCTACTAAGACCCCACAGCATATTGCTGCCCAAATCTCATCACAGTCCATGCAGCGGTTACTGACCGACAGGCAGACCGACAGGCAGACCGACAGGCAGACCGACAGGCAGACCGACAGACAGAACGACTGAAATGAGTGACGCGGATTTTCATTATGCAGACATTATAAAACGCCCAAAAAAACTATTATCTCAAAATCGAAAACTTTCACGATCACAATCCTCCCCTCACGTATGGGTGTGGGAAGTAAAAGGGATGGCGTATGCTACGATAACGCTTCCCAGGTAATTCCGCCATGGAATTAAAAATCTGATTGTTGTTTTATTATTCCTTTCCTTTGTTAACTTTCCATACGAATTAATTTGGCAGAAGTTCAATAGTATACAGCAAAAAGCACAAGTATTAATTTTTTTTATTAAAAGTGATTAAAACATCAATGATTATGGTGTGTATTAGTTGTTATGAGTTTTTTTCTTTAATTTGTCATGATAAAGTAAAATAATAGTTTTTTAAATCATTTTGGAAATTCGTGAATTATCACATTTTTACCTTTAACAGTCACGTACGGCGCAAAATGCCCCCATAAGTGCTATTTTTTCATTATTATTTTGAAAGTGCAATGTCTTGCATGTATTCTGTAAACTTTGGTCTTGCAGAGTTTTTAAGATTAGACTGAAGCTCCAGAACCAGGCATAAATATTTTTAATTTTATTTTGAAGGTTTTGGCCTCCTGACTAAAAACAGAGATTTCATACTTTGGGCCCAAAATGTACTTAATCATTGTTTGATGTACAGGTTCTCTTTATTGGATATTAAAATAGGCTTAATACTGAGTATAATTGCAGAAAAAAATAACAGCCAAAAAGTATTCTTGTTTTTGTTTTGACGATTTCTTGGAAAAACTGGAAAATCTCTAAGTTTTCAAAAAAAAATCATAACTCGAAAACTATCAATAATCGGTACACATACATGGGGGTGTTTTGAATAGGTCTCGGTACGGGCTATCTAAAAAAAATTATTATCGTCAGCCGATTGGCCACCCTGTATGTAAATGCGTTGTACTTTTAGCTCTCACTGACTCACTGAAGTTACTGAAGACAGCTCTCTGCCTCTGTTTGTCCGTCCGTCCGTCCGTCCATCCGTATACAAAAGATAGCCAAAACTACAGGTGCTAGGCAAAAACTAAATACAGATTCGGAATCAGCATGAAAAAACTAGTCCGGGAAAAATCAGGTTTTGTCAATATCGCCTCCCTTTTAAAAAAAAATTGAATTTAATTACGACTGGTAACTTACGACATATTATGTACGGTGTATTGATATTCCTGAAGCATAGGCAGGGTGGCCGAGCGGTTAAGACGCTAGGCACCAGTCCGAAAGGGCGTGGGTTCGAATCTCACCGCGGTCAACAACTATTTTTCTTTTTTTTTTAATTAAAATATTAAAAGAAAGTAGACAGCGCCGTTTGAATTTACGCAAGTAAATTCTTTCCTCCTTTTTTTAAAGAAACTCACCTGACATTCTCCTGCCGATATAGAACAGACCGATAGGCCTGCAGCCACAGTATGTCGCAGTCACAATGCCATGGATTGTGTGTCAAATCAGCTTTCTTCAAGTTTTTAAACAAGAAACCGTAAGTGTAATTCAGCTTACTCAAACGATTTCTTGCCAACGAAATAAAACTAGGGAAAATCCTAGTATCCTTAGGAAGCACATCAAACACTAGTTCGTTAAACTGCTTCAAATTTGGACAATCGGTTATGTACAGTTTCTCTAAAGCACCCAGGCTATAGAAAGCATACTTATGTATATTCCTCAAGCTTTCCATTCTGTTCAGCTTCAACACTATCAGGGATGGATAGTTTAGATATTTTAAAGACAGATTGACCAGCTTGTTTCCAGACAAATCCAAGTACTCCAAAGATTGAGGCAAGTCAGGCACCAGGTGCAAATGATTGTCTGTTAAAGACAGATAGCGAAGTTGCTCGAACCTGTGGAAGAAGTCGTTTGGAAACGATGTTACGTTCATTCCATTGAGCTTGAGCTCAGTTATTTGAGAGCTGAGACTCAAATTTGTGACAAGCGAAGTGGACTCCAAGAAGCCTCCAAGTAGATTATAGCTCAAATCCAAACTTTTTATGCTTAACACATGCTTGAAGATGCCTTGCGGTAGATGCTTCATTTTGTTGAAACTCAAATCCAGTCGCTGGAGCTTCGTACAGTTTTGGAACATCTCAGGATCCAAAGCCTCGATTGCATTATGGCTTAAATCCAACACTTCCAGATTGGAAACTCTTGAGAAGAATCCCACATCTATCTTGCTGATCTGGTTGTAGCCTAGCTCCAAGACGTGTAGATCCGCACTTGACAGGTTCTGTTTTTTAGAATCCAAAAGTTGGATGTTATTGAAGGACAGGTCTAGATGGTTCACTTTTGACTTCAAATGAGGTATTGCATTGATCTGCCTTGCAGTACAGTCAGCAAAAAGGGACGGCAGGTTATGCCTTTTCTGGTCAAGCAACAACGTGCAGTCACACGCGAATTCGGAGGTGTCATTACAAACTTCGGTACGAACTATTTTTAAAATTATTAGAAACGCAGTCAAAAACTTTATGGACTTTCCCATTGTTTTTCAAATCGCGGATATCTTGATATAGGCTTGGCGATATACTAAATTTATGATTCATTACCTTACAGTGAGATATTTTTTTCTTATCGACTGTCTTATCTGAGCGGTTTACAGATAAATCGGCATTTTAAAGTGCCAAATAGAAATATACAAGGATGTATCAGGAAATACCAAGACTAGTGCTATAGTATAAACATTAAATATTTATTTATAAATTTTTAGCAACTATCCCTCGAAGTTCTCGCCAGTCTATTCAAAACAACATTCAAAACATTGATCTCATCACTTTTAGTGGTTTTGCTATCGCGCTATCGTATAGGCGACCAGTGATGCAAGACATATTTTACGCTTACACTGGCATCTGCTGACACAAAAGCGAAGTAATATTTGTCACAGAAATCTTAAGAAGGATACTACAATGCGCCTGAGTGTTGAAATACTTAGTTAAAATTCAGAAACAAAGATGGCAGTTTTTTGACGATGACATAACGCTTAGGCAACTAGTGATGCAGTTACTGACATCTGCTGATAAAAATATCAATTAATACTTGTTCGAAAAGAAATTTTAAAAAGAATTCTACACAACTTTAAAGTTTTGAAAAATTTAATTATGTATCTCAAACAAAGATGGTATTTTTTGACAATTGACAATATTGACATATGAATATGATAGAAATTTTTGTATTTATTTATTTATTTTGTAGTGTTTGTTTATGAAGACACATTTTTTTCGAGTTTTATTTTTATAAGTTATATTCAATATCATTTAATGAATTTTAAGGGAAAAAACAATGAGATAATAACTTACTAGCCGTACAAATGTGAATCTCTGAATCAAATTCTTAGGAACCTCAACAATAAGAAAGTACCTAAACCGGCGAAAAAATCTAAAAATTCATAATCCATATGCAAAAATGCAAAACGACGGCGAACTCTTGGGCCCCTTGGATGATTCTAAGTGCGATTACCGCTCTTCTGATGAAGAAGAAGAATGGTCAGATGGATCCAGCTACAGTTCTTACTATTCAGACTCCAACAGGTGGGTATTCAATTTTTATTGTTATATTCTGTTTTTATTCTGTGAAACTTAGTTGTATGCATAACTTTCTATGTATGGAAAGTAGGAAGCTTGTCTGCTTTACATTTTTTCCAAGTGTCATTCATCTTTTTTATATTGGAGCAATTTTTGTTAATGGAATCCATTTGTATGAAACGTTATTTTTGCCTATGCTGCTACTACAGCACTGTAGCAAAGGATACTTAGAGATTTAGTTTTCCAAAAATAAATATTTATATATCTAAAAAACAATATAACTATTTTTGATGATGTATTCGGGAATCCTCTGAAGATATTATCTGTTTCAGCACTGCCCCTGATTGGGAACCTTACATAGATGACTTCACAGGAGAATTGCTTTACATTGAGTGCCATCCTTTTGTTGTTCAACACAACAAAGATAATAAACCCAGCAGCCATAGTGAATTTTTCACCAAAAGCCATTTAAGACATAGCACTAGAGGAAAGTTTTTGAGACTGATTAGGAAGAGAGAAAGCAAGAGGAAAAAGAAAAATCAAAAGCCAGTTGAAGTTGCTGACACCACAACAACATCAAAAGTTAAATTTCAGGTAATTTGGAAATCAAACTAGAGGTCTCTGTATAACATTTATTGTTTGCTTAAAGCAGTTCTTTACTTTTGTTCAAAAGCTGTAATGTGCAGCATTTGTCAAGATCTGCTATAAATATTTCTAAGGTTTCACCAGGTTATTGAAGAGCACTGAAAAATCCAGAGGAGCAGTCCTCCGAGCAGTCAGGTATCATTTTTGAGGAGCAAAGACCAAAGCTTAGGTTTCCGTTTTTCAAACATCTGGGGGATCAGTCAAAAATCGCCATTGGAGGAGGAGAGCAAAAAAAAATAAAGGTTTCATTGGTCCTACTCAGACATGCTATGAAAAAACTGAACTGATAACCCTACCTGAGGGGAGGGCTACCTTAAATAACTCAAATATTGCAACAATAATTGTTCCTTCTTTTCCTGATTGGTTACAGGATTCACAAGATGGTGAAGAAAAGGAGGTCATGTTAGAGATAGATGCTGAAAACAGACACAACTTGAGTAGCGATAAGTCACTAGCAGAGTCCCTTCTTGGACTGATCGTAAGCACACTGTCTGATGGCAATCGAGTGATGATCGCAGGCTTCTCATATGACAGTAAAGCTAAACATGAAAGGAACATCAAGATCGGTGACTGGCTGAAAAGCATTAATGACATTGAGGTCAATGTTGACAATCTAGATGATATCTTGCAGAAATTCATCAATAGGGATGTTGTTTTATTGAAATTGCAAAGGGTCACTGGAGTTGACGTTACAAAAGATCCACCCATCAACGAGCTGAACAACGAGTCAATATTTGTAAAAGAGTTCCTGTCAAACCTGTCAAATGTGAAAGAAGAACAGCGACTGATGCAGGTGCTTTGTGATCGGCTTTTAGGTATAAATTGATAATGATAATATCTTGCTCCCTTAAAATTTTTTTTGAAATGGCTTCGAAATAAATGTTCATATTATTTGTAGGTGTGGTTTACATCAACACAGACAATTTGAAAGAAAGCAACAAAGACAACGAAGACATTGTTTATTGTTTCCCATCACCAGTGAAAAAGAACATACTGGCCACCACAAGAGGCATGTACATAACCTTGAACCACCTCATGAATGAAATAACCAAATCGAAACTTCAAGTGTCTTCTATAGAGCACAACGACAAAGTGGCTCACATTGCATATGCTAACTTTGGCCAGAAATTGCTGCTGTTCATGTTACCAGACGCTGTGGCTTCTAGCGATGATACTTTGTTGATCTGCAGGAAAATTGTGAGACTGCTTGAATTCACATATGATTCCATAGACAACTGTTTTGTCAACGACCATAACATATGTCAATTGAACCATTTTCTTGCTAGGTTTTTTGCGGGAATGCTAGGAGGTGATGTGTGGTGTACTATGCAACAGTTGATTGAGTCGGAAGAAGACAGTTTGATAGAACCTAATAAACAGTATTTCTTTGAAGATCTCTTATCTGCAGTGCCAGTTCTTAATTTGACAGATGAAGCTATGATGCAAGTTGATGATGCATTGACTGAATTGGAGGCTAGTGATTATAGAGAATGGGTAAGTGTAACATATTCATAAAAAAGACATACAAGAATTAGATAGATAACAAACTATGTCATATTTGCATAAAACCAGCTGCTGTCTTTAGTGATTAAGTTATTAAAAATGTCATCCATTGGTATAGGGTCAACAAAATAAATAAAAAAATATTAATTAAAAATATATTTGAGAAATTATAGCTTTTTTTATAGCCGATTTTAAAACTAGAGGATATTTTTAATCTTTCCATGTAAAAAAAAACAGTTTTGATTCATTACTATTTGATATACAGTACATTCGTTTGACAGCGATTTGGATAGAAAAATGGTCATAACTTTTGAAATATCCTGTATAATGTTATAATACCTTATATTGTGAGGAGAGAAATTATTAGTAGAATCCAAAAATGGAATAATATATAGGGTGTCTCATTTAAAAAAATATATGTTTTCCTCACCACGTAGTTATGGATCACCCTGTATAAATCAAAATATTTTCTGAGCAAGGAGCATATCCGTGGCTACAACTTTTGTGTACAACTTTTTTTGCTATCTTCTACAGTAGTGGAGTTATCGACCGAGCCGGTACTAAAAACTCACCCTTTATATAGATTGTAATTAACTCATTTTTTTTTTCTCTTTCCAAGAATGAAGAGCCTCTAGACTGCCAACGTCTATTCACTATCATTGGAAGCGCTTACTATCACTCAGGTTACTTGGTGACGTCCCATTTTATTGAAGGAGACTTGATAGACGTGAATACGTATTGTAAAATGCATGGATGTTTTTACTTGTCAAAGACTGAACCTGTAAAGTCTCTTGTTCTTTGGAGAGAAGTGTATCCAATGTCCTGCAGGAAAAGTGATGACAAAGTGATAAAATTCCCTGAGGGACGAAGATACTTACTCATAGTGGGTAGTGGTAAGGTACAATCATTCAATCTGTATATTTTCTTCAATTGGTGAGAAATGCAGGTTCTCCAAAAGATGCCTATTTGTATTTAAAAGTATTATAACAGCGAAAAAAATTTAATTCAATGAACTTAAGTCCTCAATTTTTATCTGATCACGATGTTTACATCGTCAGTTAAAAAAAGATGGGCGCTAAATACTTGTTTAAACTGTAATTAGATTGGGGTGATTCAAGAGAGGAAAAATTATCCAAAAGAAGAGACCCTTTAATCAAGTTAAGGGCCCCACAGACATCGTTCTTTTTCATCAGGATTGCACGACGTGCCAACCGATGTCGGTTAAACCGATGTAACGATACCTCCACACACTGTTCGGTTTTCTTTTAGTTTCTCGCAAATTTTTGGTCCGTTAACATGGTTAATACTTTAGCATTGGTGGCGGCTTTAGCTATTACAGTGAAATACAGCAAGAAAAAGCGTTCTAAATAGGTGAAACAGTGGCTTTTAAAAAGAGGCCAATTCTCCCATATAAATGTATTAGAATATGTAATTGGGTCTGGAACCAGGGGATTGGTACAATAATTTAAGGTGGATGAAGAAACATACTTAGAATTACTT
The DNA here is from genome assembly GCA_951848785.1 of Callosobruchus maculatus. Classification (NCBI taxonomy): domain Eukaryota; kingdom Metazoa; phylum Arthropoda; class Insecta; order Coleoptera; family Chrysomelidae; genus Callosobruchus; species Callosobruchus maculatus. The sequence continues at coordinate 812,037 of CATOUR010000215.1, forward strand.
AATTCAGTAGCACCTCTAATAAAAAAGCAGGATACTTGGATGAGACAAAGTATTTCCCCTCATGAACGACTGACAGCACATTTGTGATAGGTGTCGCTAACCCTAGATACGCTTACTCGAAGGCAACCAGAACGACACTGCAAAATCCCGTCGTGATTTCACGATGAACGGCCACACATGTAACCGAGTTGCACGATGGCGTTCGAAACGGACGGGTAAAATCAAGCTCGGACAGATTTTTTGGAACGACGGTCAACACGACGGTTTTTCGGCACATACGGACCGAAATGAGTGTGATCGGTTGGCACGTCGTGCACACCTGATGAAAAAGAACGATGTCTGTGGGGCCCTTTAGGCAGTTTACTTTAACCATTGATTAACATATTTATACAATATGTCAATCAATGCTTTAACTACACATTTCTAGGACATCTTAACAGTTATAATGGAAGCAGGAGGTTGTACAGAACCGCCTGAGAATAACATGGGTCCAGATGCATTTTATGTTGAAGAAGTCCAAGCAACACTTGCACATATCCAAGAGGTTGGAGTCAGTGAACTTGCAAACCGAATTTTATCCACAGATTCTAATGAGCAGATAGCCTTACCTGTTCCAAATCTAAATAAAAAGAAGAGTGACTTCATGAACATTAATTTTTCTAAAGCTTCCACAAGCGCTAAGGTAAGTTATGGATTTTTCGTAAAAGTTTCAAAAACTTGTTAGTACTACCTTATTAAAAAAACTCTCATTGTCTCATTTACTATAGTTTCATCGCTTCATGATATAAGTTGTTTACATTTCAATGATTTAAAAAAGCAGATTCTTGCTGTCAAATTTAGATGTCAAAAATAATTTGTATGAGATTTACATCATAAAATATTTGAATACTGAACAAGGATTCATTAAGTTTAATTTCCTTTATTTAGTGTAATATGTAATATATGTAATAGTGTATTTACATGCTGTTCAACTACACTCACTGGCACGAAAAACGGAGCACTTGACATTTTATATATAATTTCTTTTTTTTAATTGTTTGGTGTTGATTAATTGTTTTAATAACTTATACACAGATAAAGCAACAGGTTTTAAGTAATTTCTAACATTAATTGGCCCTTTATTTGAAAAAACTTTTTTGTTACAAAACTACAAAAAGAAAAAACATAACCTGGTAGTTTGCTAAAACGTCCTTAAATTATTGAAAAATGAAACGCATTGCTAGCAAAAACTGGGCAGAGGCATTTTTAGTAAGGAGTGTTGCCATCGCGTGCCCGAATGATTGCTTGTACACTTTGTAGCGAGCAACAGGTCACTGTCAAAACTGATACCAAATTTAGAAATAGCCAAAGTGATCAAGACTTCTAGTGGTGGAATTTAGAACCTAATGTTGTATGTGTGCCGGTGGTAACTAGATTCTTTTAGCATGCATGTGTACCAACTCGGAGAGAATGAAATCAAAACACAGAAATGTTATAATATGTTTTTTTTATTACTTGTTTCTTATTTTATTAATGTATTTATTTATTAATCATGAGTGCTGAGTGTTTATGGTATGGTCTTATTACTTGATTCTTGTATTTATCAAACAATGAGTGCTTTGTATTTCATATATTTTACTTTTATATTGATATGTTGAAATATACGATTCAAAAATGTCTTAATAATAGTGGTTAACTGGCTCTTGTTATTGATATTGTATAATAAAGAAATGGTTATAAAAATTCACAGTCTAAATAATAAATAATAATAAGAATACATGGTGGGTTAGATCTCTGTTTAACGTCAGGGAGAGAAATATGGGTAGGATGTGGAAAAATGAAAATATCAGCATATATAAATAAATATAACCAACCGTATAAAGGAGTAACCCCGTGTGGGGACGGGTTAGAATATCTCCCATCGTATATCCTGCATTCCTGCGTGTCGTAAAAGGCGACTAAAAAGTACCGAACTACTGTCGGTATAAGCAGTAACCTCTTCTCAACCAACAGCTTTGGGTGGACGAGTTGAGAAGAGTCAGGACACCTTCTTGTCCTTGGGGTGAGAAATTGCCCCTAAAGGCGGATGAACCAGTAGATACCATCTGGTCAACGGCATGAGAATGCAGAAAGCAAATGGGAAACTACTGCATTAAAGATCTTAAAGATATCCCAAGAGAAACTCGTAAAAATGTGTAAATGCATTTTACGAGTTCACAACATGTCTGTTAAGACATTGTGACTATGATGATGATAAAGGAGTAAATAAAGAAGGTAAGTGGGATAGGGTATATAAAATATAAACATAGCATCGCAAGCATAACAGCATAGCAAGCATGGTATCTAAGCGCATAAATAGATCAATAAATAAATATAAACAATAAACAACATATAAAAGGGCTGGTTAGAGGAAACGTATGGTACGTGTGAACGCGTGAGCATAACCCGTTTCCACCTACGGTAAGTGATTATGCTTGTCCCGGGGACAGTCACCTTGGTTTCCACAACCATAAAATGAATATCGTATATACATAAAGAGGACCAGTAAATGTTGAAATAGATACACCTAAATAAGACAGAGTTGTCTCTGTTCACCATCAGCCTGCAATCCCTCAGGACCTAATACCTATAGTAGACGTAGATCGGAGACCCAACGCCATATATGTAGGATGTATAGTATAACATTGTGAAACACTTTAAATTTTGTAGCCAGATCACATTAGTTAATAATACAAACTCAAAAGACAACATACCTGCAAATATTCGTGAAAAAGACTCCAAAATGCATTGTCTAAATTTTGGTCTCCAGCTTGTTACGTTTTTCCAAAAACAATCCCCTCTCGTAATAAATAAACAAAACTATGGCAACGATTACCAGACCCACTACTTTATTCAAGTGACAAAACCCAAAAGCATCACAGAACAGTATCTTTTACTGTGAACACGGAACTGTTACAGAATTGGTTGCTCTATGAAAAGTCACTCATGATCTGACAAATAACAAAATATCTGAACAATATATGATGTAGTAATAATCAAATACATTACTTATCTGAACTTCATCGACTAATTACACTCACACTGAGACCTTACAATTTTTTATAAATCATCCGTCGATGCCGTCAATGTCAAACTTTGGCAGTCTGACAGCTAAAGGTGCGTTCTAACGGATGGCAGCCAGGAGCGCGTTCCGGATCACCACAACTTTTTATTAAATCCAGTTTTCTTTTTCAAAAAACGGTTGATTCAGTTGATTGTTGTTAGAGATTAATTAAAAATTGATGTTTTACTTGTGGGTAAGTATTTAGGACAATAAAACATTACGAAAATTATATTTTAAAAAATTAATCATAAACTCTCAAGTGCTCCATTTTTCGTGCCGGTGCAGAGAGTGTATAATGCAGCTTGCTCCATTTACTTTTAGTCTAAGATCCGAATATAAAACGACCTTCACCGAACTGGTTAATGGACTAAAAGTATTTTATATTAAATTTAATACGTTAAAAAACATATCGCGAGTGGGTTGGCTGAAAAATTTCAGTCCAGGATATGATTAATTAAATATTGAAAAATTATTTTTTTTAAACATTTCACTGGTTTGGTTAATAGACAAATCACACACCAATCGAAAGTATGAAGCCCGTATAATACGCAAACGTTAGGTTGGCTACGTTTTTCCCGACCCAGCTATAGGGTAGGCAGGTATAAACAGGTAAATCAATAATAGTAATTTGCACCGGTGTGGCTAATGCATGAAACTTGTATCAAAATAAAGATAATTTTATTGCAAACACGTCGATATAGGGTATCTGCAAAAAATCAGTCTGGAATTCCGGTTGTTGAATTTTAAAGATCAAAATATTGCTGCCAGTGAATACGTGCGCCAGAGAGGTCCGAGCGAACTATCCCGTGTATTAACAAAGGACGCAGCATAGCAGCTGCGTGTAGCTCGGCCATTGAACGAAAGAAGGTGCGCATGTCATGTGTCCGTGAAATTGAAATTATTTATTTGAATAAAACAATCAAAAATGTATAACTTTATGAATTTTTCATATCATTATTTCACAATTAAAAAAATTTAAAAGTTGTATTTACTAAGATAGTTTTGAAGGATAAATTATGCACTTACCGTATTCTCACCAAGAAAGTTATTAAACTCTTCATTATATTTTTTACCCAAAGCAATCACTTTTTTGTAGCACGTGGTTTGATAACCTACGAAATCTAGTGATGCATTGGTTAACTCAACGCCACTGTATTTAAAATTTTTCTTTTTACGAAAATTTAATTTCAACAAACAGTTTTATACGTTTCATCGTTAAAATCAAGTACATCATCGTCCAAATTGCATAGAAAACACTTTTTGGCAATTTTTTATCACAATTTAATGTTTATAAATAACAACAATCAGTATAGTAGTAGTAGCACGCTTTTTCAATTCAGAAGAATGAGGCAAACTGTTCCAATACAATGATGCACACTGCACAGCATTTACGAGTGTATCGCTATCCTTTTCAATTTCACGGACACATGGCATGCGCACTCTCTTTCGTTCAATAGCCGAGCTACACGCAGCTGATCTGCTGCGTCCTTTGTTAATACACGGGATAGTTCGCTCGGACCTCTCTGGCGCACGTATTCACTGGCAGCAATGTTTTGATCTTTAAAATTCGACAACCTGAATTCCAGACTGATTTTTGCCAGACAAGCCTATATCGACGTGTTTGCAATAAAATTATCTTTATTTTGATATAAGTTCCATGCATTAACCACACGGGTGCAAATTACTATTATTGATTTACCTGTTCATACCTGCCTACCTTAGTTGGGACGGGAAAAACGTAGCCAACCTAACGTTTGCATATTCTATGGGCTTCATACTTTCGATTGGTATGTGATTTGTCTATTAACCAAATCAGTGAAATGTTTAAAAAAAATAATAATTTTTCAATATTTAATTAATCATATCCTGGACTGAAATTTTTCAGCCAACCCACTCGCGATATATTTTTTAACATTTTAAATTTAATATAAAATGTTTTTCATCCATTAACCAGCTCGGTGAAGGTCGTTTTATATTCGGATCTTCTACTATTTTGTTTTTGTAGGATCTGATAAACTCTCCTAAAAAGAACGAAGTGACGTCGATATTGAAGCGAAGGAGTTCCGACCAGAACTTCGTGCATCGTCAGGGCAGTTCCTCGAACGTTTCAATGGCTGACGATTATTACGACAGACAGTCTGAAGGCTCGGAAAGCCAAGGGGCTTACAGCGAGAAGAGCGAAATCAGCGATGACTCGAGCAAAAACTTCAGGAAGGTGCACTACGATGTGAATGACGATGATTCAGATATTGACGATCATGGGGTGTGTATCAAGTATCTCGATTTTATTTCAAGTAAATATTTATTTTTCTACCAAAGAAAAAAGAGTGGGTAAATGTGGAACTTTTCAAAAATTATTTTTGATAATTACTCTGATCCAAGTATTGAAAAAGGTTTAAGAATTATTGCTATATTTCAAGCTGTTCGAGAACCCCCAAGTTTTGTGGACACCAGGCCACCTTTTGAAATTGGACTACTTCAAATATAATGTTTTGGCCAGTAGCTCTAAAAGTATAATAAAACATAGAAACATTAGTTTGGTATATTTTTTGTTTTTAAGAGTGGTAGTGATAAAGGATTCATGAAGTAATTTTTGACAGCTTCTGCAATTTTTAAAAAAACACTAACAGACTTATGGCGTAATAATAGTTTCTGATTGAGTGCCCTTTGAGTACCCCAATCATATCTAGAAAACGTAGAAAGCACAGTTTTCTTCACATGAAACATAGTTTATACTTTTCCATTTTTCTCAAAATTTATGCAGCAGTTACTGAGAGTATGCAGTATCAAAAACAGCAACAGACTTCTGGCGGAATAATAGTTCCTAAAAGAATGCCCTCAGTAGCCCAATCATGAATAAAAAACAGTATTCTCCACATGATACATAGTTTGTCTTTTCTTCTTCTGACAGGATAAAATTTCCTGAAAGATTGGCCTTAATAGCACAGCATAGTAAACAATCAGCATAATATCTCTGAGGATTTCCTATATAAAAATGGTTCCCACAGAATTGGACCTTGGGAGAGTTTTACGGATGTGAAGTTTGGGTAAAGATGCGAAAATGAAAATATCGATACCGGTACCAACTCAATATTTTTTAGCCAAATAGGCGCGTTTGGTTCGTACAGAGCATTTTGTGCAATTGATTACACCCCTCAATAATTATATAATTATTTTCGATACCGATACAAACGTATCGATATCAGCTTGGAATGCCTCAAAAAGTATCGATGACAAAAATACTCAATATTAGTGCAGAAGTATCGTTAGCATCCCTACAAAAATCATCCAAAAGTGGGGATGCGCGTGTAATTTCCGCCAACCTGAGTTATTGTGCTGGTTGTTTACTATGCTGTGTTAATAGCTATAAGTACCCCAATCACATAAAAAAAAAGTTTTCTTCGCATGAAACATACGTTTGTGCTTTTCCATAATTTCATGTAGCAGTTACTGAGATCATGCAGTGTCAAAAATAGCAACATACTTGTGGTAGAGTAATACTTCCTGAACAATTGCACACAATTTTATTAAATGACTCAATATTCAACAAAAGTGCCAAAATTTATTTTAACCACTCAAAAAGGTAGAAAACAAAGTTTGGGATGTTTTGATTGTATAATTTTTTTCTTGCTCAGGACCCAATACGTCGATTTTCAGAAATAAAGTTATTTTGATGTTCTCCTTTTTCAGGACGACAGTCAGTTGGATTCCAGTTTTGATATATCCGATATCAGACAGTCTCTTGAAACCGAAGAATACAGACTGGTACAACTGACTGCAGGCCAGGAGAACGTGATGATCCAATTCTGTGAACTAGACACGACAAGGGGTGTTTTGTTGTACCCCATAGAACCAAGAGTACCCTCACAAACCTATGAATTGATTGTAGCTAATTTCAGAAGATGCTGTTTGGACATCCATGGAATGTTTCAAAATACTTTAAGATTTAAGGTGAGAACTTATGACTAATTCTAAATATCCAATACCGGTATCCGACCTCCTATCAGGACGAAAACTCGTATCTTGTATAATTTGAGGGTACCAATTTCCAGTCCGGTCGTTGATTTGACTTTCAGCTTAAGATAAAGAAGATCAAAAATTCTCGGACCTTCAAATCTTCAAGTTCACCCTAAATATCCAAAATCGTTATCTGGTTTCCTGTCAGCACGAAAATTCGTATGGTGTATAGTTTGAGACTGCCAATTTCAAATCCTGCCGTTGTTTTGAGGTTTCAGCCTAAGATAAAGATCAAAAATTTTCATATCCTCAGATCTTCAAGTTCCCCTAAGTATCCAAAATCTTTATCTGACTTCCTATCAGGACGAAAACTCGTATGGTGTATAGTTTGAGGCTGCCTATTTCAAATCCAGCCGTTGTTTTGAGTTTCAGCCTGAGATAAGGAAGATCAAAAATTTTCAGATCCTCAAATCTTCAAGTTCACCCTAAATATCCAAAATCGTTATCTGGCTTCCTATCAGCACGAAAACTCGTATGGTGTATAGTTTGAGGCTGCCTATTTCAAATCCAGCCGTGGTTTTGAGTTTTAGCCTAAGATAAGGAAGATCAAAAATTTTCAGATCCTCAAATCTTCAAGTTCACCCTAAATATCCAAAATCGTTATCTGGCTTCCTATCAGCACGAAAACTCGTTTGGTGTATAGTTCGGGGCTGCCTATTTCAAATCCGGCCGTTGTTTTGAGTTTCAGCCTAAGATAAGGAAGATCAAAAATTTTCAGATCCTCAAATCTTCAAGTTCACGCTAAATATCCAAAATCGTTATCTGGCTTCCTATCAGCACGAAAACTCGTATGGTGTATAGTTTGAGGCTGCCTATTTCAAATCCAGCCGTGGTTTTGAGTTTTAGCCTAAGATAAGGAAGATCAAAAATTTTCAGATCCTCAAATCTTCAAGTTCACCCTAAATATCCAAAATCGTTATCTGGCTTCCTATCAGCACGAAAACTCGTATGGTGTATAGTTCGGGGCCGCCTATTTCAAATCCGGCCGTTGTTTTGAGTTTCAGCCTAAGATAAGGAAGATCAAAAATTTTCAGATCCTCAAATCTTCAAGTTCACCCTAAATATCCAAAATCGTTATCTGGCTTCCTATCAGCACGAAAACTCGTATGGTGTATAGTTCGGGGCTGCCTATTTCAAATCCGGCCGTTGTTTTGAGTTTCAGCCTAAGATAAGGAAGATCAAAAATTTTCAGATCCTCAAATCTTCAAGTTCACCCTAAATATCCAAAATCGTTATCTGGCTTCCTATCAGCACGAAAACTCGTATGGTGTATAGTTCGGGGCTGCCTATTTCAAATCCAGCCGTGGTTTTGAGTTTTAGCCTAAGATAAGGAAGATCAAAAATTTTCAGATCCTCAAATCTTCAAGTTCACCCTAAATATCCAAAATCGTTATCTGGCTTCCTATCAGCACGAAAACTCGTATGGTGTATAGTTTGAGGCTGCCTATTTCAAATCCAGCCGTGGTTTTGAGTTTTAGCCTAAGATAAGGAAAATCAAAAATTTTCAGATCCTCAAATCTTCAAGTTCACCCTAAATATCCAAAATCGTTATCTGGCTTCCTATCAGCACGAAAACTCGTATGGTGTATAGTTTGAGGCTGCCTATTTCAAATCCAGCCGTGGTTTTGAGTTTTAGCCTAAGATAAGGAAGATCAAAAATTTTCAGGCCCTCAAATCTTCAAGTTCACCCTAAATATCCAAAATCGTTATCTGGCTTCCTATCAGCACGAAAACTCGTATGGTGTATAGTTTGAGGCTGCCTATTTCAAATCCAGCCGTGGTTTTGAGTTTTAGCCTAAGATAAGGAAGATAAAAAATTTTCAGATCCTCAAATCTTCAAGTTCACCCTAAATATCCAAAATCGTTATCTGGCTTCCTATCAGCACGAAAACTCGTATGGTTTATAGTTTGAGGCTGCCTATTTCAAATCCAGCCGTGGTTTTGAGTTTTAGCCTAAGATAAGGAAGATCAAAAATTTTCAGATCCTCAAATCTTTAAGTTCACGCTAAATATCCAAAATCGTTATCTGGCTTCCTATCAGCACGAAAACTCGTATGGTTTATAGTTTGAGGCTGCCTATTTCAAATCCAGCTGTGGTTTTGAGTTTTAGCCTAAGATAAGGAAGATCAAAAATTTTCAGATCCTCAAATCTTCAAGTTCACCCTAAATATCCAAAATCGTTATCTGGCTTCCTATCAGCACGAAAACTCGTATGGTGTATAGTTTGAGGCTGCCTATTTCAAATCCAGCCGTGGTTTTGAGTTTTAGCCTAAGATAAGGAAGATCAAAAATTTTCAGATCCTCAAATCTTCAAGTTCACCCTAAATATCCAAAATCGTTATCTGGCTTCCTATCAGCACGAAAACTCGTATGGTGTATAGTTTGAGGCTGCCTATTTCAAATCCAGCCGTGGTTTTGAGTTTTAGCCTAAGATAAGGAAGATCAAAAATTTTCAGATCCTCAAATCTTCAAGTTCACCCTAAATATCCAAAATCGTTATCTGGCTTCCTATCAGCACGAAAACTCGTTTGGTGTATAGTTTGAGGCTGCCTATTTCAAATCCAGCCGTGGTTTTGAGTTTTAGCCTAAGATAAGGAAGATCAAAAATTTTCAGATCCTCAAATCTTCAAGTTCACCCTAAATATCCAAAATCGTTATCTGGCTTCCTATCAGCACGAAAACTCGTATGGTTTATAGTTTGAGGCTGCCTATTTCAAATCCAGCCGTGGTTTTGAGTTTTAGCCTAAGATAAGGAAGATCAAAAATTTTCAGATCCTCAAATCTTCAAGTTCACCCTAAATATCCAAAATCGTTATCTGGCTTCCTATCAGCACGAAAACTCGTATGGTGTATAGTTTGAGGCTGCCTATTTCAAATCCAGCCGTGGTTTTGAGTTTTAGCCTAAGATAAGGAAGATCAAAAATTTTCAGATCCTCAAATCTTCAAGTTCACCCTAAATATCCAAAATCGTTATCTGGCTTCCTATCAGTACGAAAACTCGTATGGTTTATAGTTTGAGGCTGCCTATTTCAAATCCAGCCGTGGTTTTGAGTTTTAGCCTAAGATAAGGAAGATCAAAAATTTTCAGATCCTCAAATCTTCAAGTTCACCCTAAATATCCAAAATCGTTATCTGGCTTCCTATCAGCACGAAAACTCGTTTGGTGTATAGTTTGAGGCTGCCTATTTCAAATCCAGCCGTGGTTTTGAGTTTTAGCCTAAGATAAGGAAGATCAAAAATGGGCTAGTATCATGGGTCTGAAAACAATGATTAAATCATTGTAACCCCTTAGTGTATACAAAAATAGGTGTATTGATGCATTTCGTTACCCCCTGCATCATTTTGTTCACTAGTAATTTCGTTTTAAAGTTTAAAAGAAAGAATTTAAATTTAGCCAATGACAGCGAAAGGTGCCATACGTTAACAGTGCATTGTTGCCACGATAAATTACCAAATCGCGGTACTGACCCAATTTTCACGGAACAAACTACTGTTTTATGCTCTGTCTGGCGTCAGTTTCGTAAGGGGGTGCCCTATGGGTTTCATCCGTTTCACCTTTTGGCTGTGCCACGTGAAAGAAGGTTGTCAAATGAAATGAAACCTAACCCTATAATTTTATGAATTGCCTGTCATCGACGCGTCCACTTTTGTCTTTAGTTATTGTGCAGTGAATGTTTTTAAGAAGTTGTTACATTTCAGCATTAGTGTGCCTTACCTTTACCTGTGAAACACGAACCGATTATAAACAAAAAGCGAAAAAACAATACACACGACAAATAATACAGTCTACGACACATAACGCAGATGCACAACATAGATAGGATGACATGTCAGCTGTCAATAATGGATCACGAGCACACGAGCCTTAACCTAGATCATGGCCGACACTCCTACCTAGATCATGGTCGACTCTACTACCCAGATCATGGCCGCTGGATCACGGAACACAAGGCGATAAACGTCAGCCGTATGTTCGCTCAGATCAGGTAGATCGACAACACAGCACACGTATCCGTCTTCCGATTGGCTGTTCCCCTATAGGGCCGTGACGTCACGGTCCTAGCGAAATTCAAATATTTTCCTCATTTTCTCGATTTTCCCGTGCTCAAAAAAATCGCGGAAAAATTTGAGAAGGTTCTTATGCCATACTCTATCATATGCAATCATAAAAAAAATTCATGATACTAGCCCATTTTCAGATCCTCAAATCTTTAAGTTCACGCTAAATATCCAAAATCGTTATCTGGCTTCCTATCAGCACGAAAACTCGTATGGTTTATAGTTTGAGGCTGCCTATTTCAAATCCAGCCGTTGTTTTGAGTTTCAGCCTAAGATAAGGAAGATCAAATATTTTCAGACCCTCAAATCTTCAAGTTCACCCTAAATATCCAAAATCGTTATCTGGCTTCCTATCAGCACGAAAACTGGTATGGTGTATAGTTTGAGGCTGCCTATTTCAAATCCAGCCGTTGTTTTGAGTTTCAGCCTAAGATAAAGAAGATCAGTAATTTCAGACATTCGAGATCTTCAAGTTCACCCTAAATATCTAAAATCGTTATCTCACTTCCCATCAGGACGAAAACTCGTATAGTGTATAGTTGGAGGGTGCCAATTTCAAGTCCGGCCGTTGTTTTGAGTTTCAGCCTCAGGTAAAGAAGATCAAAAACTTTCAGACCCTCAGATCTTCAAGTTCACCCGATTGTTTTTTTCTAATTGTATTAAAAAAACGGTTATTGGGGATCATTTCTTTTTAATAATCAAAGAAAGACAACTGAACCACAAAACAGTAAAAATTCTCACTTTCAACCTATACCTTCACCGGCTACACCTAGTGATCATTTATTTATTTATTTATTCATTTATTTATTTATTTAATTATTTATTTATTTATATATTTATTTATTCATTCATTCATTCATTGATTTATTTATTTATTTATTTTATTTTTATCGCTATATCTTCAACCTTTTTTTTGTATCCCTCAGGTGTATGCATTTTGAAATTAATGTGCTAAAAATGTTAGTAAGAATCATTAAATAGGCTATTTCTTTGGTATTCCAACAGAAGAGAAGGATATTTCAACCACAAGGAGTTGCTAAAAATTGATCTCTTTATATGTAACAAGTAAAGTATTTGTGAAGTATACATTTTCCATATAGTAGATCACATTTCATGTATGTTTACATTTCAAACATGTTTGATCTCTCATTTTTTATAAAACATATTTGAACAATTTTATAGATTTTAAAAAGCGACTCAAATTATCGCATAATTAATGCATGTATGGATTAGAAAATATTGTAGGTACACAATCAGTTGTATGACCTACTGAGAACAGTTTGTTTGTTTTTCTTTGTAGAACACCCCTACGCAAGAAATTGCCAAATCAATGATGAACAAAAGCCTGGTAGGAATCAAGGAGTATGGTGTTCTGTTTGAATGCCCTTATTTGGACGCAAAAGACAAGAAGAATAAGATAAAATACTGGGTCATAGGGTAAGACTCAAATTTTACGTACCTAGAATTTTTATTATTAAAATTTAATTTCTTTTCAGGAGACTGTTCAGTCATCCTCACGCTAAAGAAATGTACGTCTGTTATAAAGACGGGATTCCGCAAAATCTCATTGAGGTGGCGTTCAAAATGGAGATGACGAATATGTATTAGTTTTGATAACACATAAAAAAAGTTTCAAAACCTGCAAAAAATACTCAAAAAAAAACACTGGCACGTAAAGTAGAGGTTTGATCTACCTCTCTAATGTTTTTCGATGCGGCGTTGGTTTCTCAAAATTCTGTGCAGATTGCAAAAAAAAACTCTGAAAATGGCAAAAAAATGTCAAAAACCGCAGTTAAATAGATAAGAAATTCTTTTTTTTGGCAGAGCGAGTATGTGTTTTTTTATTTATTATTTTTTTTAGAAAGCGCCAATGTTTCTGATTCATATCCTCATTTCAGTATTTGCTTCAGCTGTATATGTTCGATTTTCTTGTGAATTGCAGAAAAAGGTGAAAATAGCTAAAATATATTTATTTATAGTTGCAAATTTTAACGACTTTCAGCCATCTGCAAAGTTTTTGGCAAGTTTTGGAGGCTTATACACCAGATATTTTTCGACTAAATTGTAAAATATTCAGGTTTTGATTTTTCTATTTATTAACATTTAAAAAATTTAAAACTATTGTTAAAAACTTTTGTCGATACCTTGGATATTTTATCCAATAACCGACAATTTTCTAAAACCGTGTATTTAATTGCTTTTTATCTTCCGTCCAATAAATGTGATACATCACTATTGACAGTAAGAACAATTTATACATTTTTATACTATTTTATAATAAAAAACTAAAGAAAAGACACGTCATTTTTTATTTCAAGCGATCAATAGCATGTCAACAATGTGGATGCGTCACATGCTTCTAGAGACTGCATTATTCAAATTACGATGGTGTTAACAGTAAACAGTAAAAACATGATTACAATTTCTCACATGATTAGCATACGATGTCAACCTTCATGCATTTAAGCACATTTTCACACAGCCTTGCTCCTATTGCGTTTCGTACAGATGGGTTTGATTTTATATGAAGTTTTTATAATGAATTGAACATTCTAGATGCAAAATGATGTCAAGTAGAGTGACTGTACTTACCAGAATTTTTAGGTTCAAACACAGAAAGTTTTGCATGTCCTGAAAGGTGTTTGTAAGTTTGTAGTAAAATAGAAAGGACAGCGGGTAAAAATTATAAATTTTAAAAAAAGTAGGAAAGAATTTACTTGAGTAAATTCAAACGGCGCTCTCACTGTGAAATCGGAAGCGATATTGACAAAACCGGATTTTTCCCGGACTACTTTTTTCATTCTGATTCCGAACCTGTATTTAGTTTTTCTATAGCACCTGTAGCTTTGGCTATCTTTTGTATATGGACAGACAGATGCTCTGCATAAGCTCTCATCAGTGAGAGCTAAAAATGCGCATGAAATATGGAAAATATTCAATGATTAATATGTAAGACTTTATTTTTGAAAATTCTACAAATATTACTCTAACGACACACAAAAAAACAAAAAAAAATGCTCATTCTTGAATCATATAAACGAATTTTGAGTGCATTGCGCTAGAGCCCCTCCATGGACCATGTTATAAGGGCACATAAGCAAGGCAACATCGTGACACCACTACATTACTGGTTGCCTCCTGCTCTGTTGCATTCCGTGGTTGCAGCTAAAATTTCGTTCCAATATTTACCACGTTTACATGGGGATTCAGTTCGAATTGAATACGATACTATATCCGGCGTTTCATGTGTTTACATGTTTAGTTTTCAGATCGATTTGAATCCGTTTCGTGGGGGGGGGGCGAGCGAGCTGTCAAATGTCAACACTATTCTAACCTACAAATCTCTCATAACCTATAACCAAGCCTATAACCTAGCCTACTGTTTATTTTCTGTACCCAACTTGTGCCCGAACTTTGGAAGCTTTGTGTGTTCAGGATTTTGTTTTCTTCCTGGTTTTTTTTATTTAGAAATGATAGTACAGATTCAGACTGCAGTTTTGGGAGCTGTATGGCAGTTCCTCATTTCGTTATTATATCTATTTTATGAAGAAGATGAACGAAGACAGGCGCGAGAAAGGAAAACGATGTTGTTTGTCCAAAACCTACAAATGAGGGCAGCCTTGTATTATAGAGGAAAAATATCAAAACGTCCAAGGCATCGTAGCTGTTGGATGAAAAAGAGAAGTGATGATTGGTGGACAAGAATAGTAAAAAAACATTTTACAGAGGATGACTGGCTAGAAAATTTTAGAGTAACACCTGCCACATTCCATTTTATTTGTGAGCGATTACGGCCGTACTTACAACCGAAAGAAAATTATGTTAGGACACCTGCCACAGTAGAAAAGAAAGTTGCAATCACATTGTACAAATTAGCATCATTGGCGTAGGGATGTGGCGACCCCATCGCCCAGAGGTGATGGTACACCTTGCACCGACGACGGTGCATCATGTACTATTATCTCTGCAATCAGCCACAGGGGGGAGAAGTGCAGTCACTTAGCTTCGCCCGCGGTGCAATCACCCCCACATCGGAATATTTCCGGGAAACTAGAAATAGGTTCCCGGGAATAGGCGGCGCCAAATGGCCTCACGGTTCATGTTCCGTCGCTGGACTGATGTTCTCGGTTTCTCATAAGTGTCAAATTGGATTAATTAAAAGTAAAAAAATGCTCAATGGCTCTTCCAGGATCAAAAGATTCCGGAGGTAAAATACCTGGCCGTTCGGATCTCCGGGTGCCAGGTGGTCCGGGGGGAACATTAAGCGAAGATTGTTTAAAGAATTGTGCTGCCACTCCTCGTCAGGCTAACAACAGAAGCCGTCCTTCGCAGCAACTTCGCACTGACGACAGGCCCGAAGGCCAGAGAAACTTATTCAGAGCCGACTTTACAAATATACGAGGTCTTGCCTCCAACATAAACTCTGTCCATCAACACCTTCAGGCAGAGAAGCCACACATTCTGGCTCTTACGGAAACCCAAGTCGGCTCTTCAACAATGGACAACTGCTTTAGATATCCCGGATATGACTTATACACCCGATTTAGACGTAGGTTTGGCGTATGCGTGTACGTTAAATCTGGGCTTTCTTGTCATCGAGAAGAAGAGCTCGAACTGGAAGGATTTGACATCATATGGCTCAAAATATCCTTCCAAAATCATTCCAAATTTATATGCTGCATTTATAGGCCACCAAGCAGTAACAACTGCAAAGAGCTCTTCGAGAAGCTTTCAGCCACTGTGGACGCGCTGCAATCAGATCACCCTCATTCAGAGATAGTCTTTCTGGGTGACTTCAACGTTCACAACTCGTACTGGCTGACACACTCAAACAAAACGGACGACGAGGGACGTGAAGCTGAAGCCTTCGCTATCAGCTGCGGCTTGGAGCAGATAGTCAAAGAACCAACAAGGATTCCCAGCCGCCACGGAGATTTTGCTAGTCTGTTGGACCTATATCTCACAACTGCTCCAACGGTCTACACAGTGAAGGTAACCGCCCCACTGGGATCGTCTGACCACAACACCGTCTCAACGCTATGCAAAATGCATTCTCCAGATCTCTACCATGCAAAGCCTCGTCGGGTCTGGCATTACGGATCAGCCAAGTGGGACGACCTAAGGGAATACTACCAGTCCTTTCCCTGGAACGACGTCTGCTTCAAGTCACGAGACCCATCAGCTTGCGCCCAAGAAATAACAGAGGTATTAATATCCGGCATGGAAGCCTATATTCCTCATGTCGTCAAGCATCCCTCCAAAAATAAGCCATGGTTCAATAAGCGTTGTAGAGATGCAGTTACCTCTAAAAACCAACACTACAGAGAATGGAGGAAAAATCCAAATGCTGAGAGCCACCGCAGTTTTATCGACGCCAGAAATCACTGTAAACGCGTGATTGACAGCAGCAAGGAGGAACACAACCAAAAAATTAAGAACAAGCTCCTCTCATGTCCTAGTTCGTCCAGAACATTCTGGTCTGTAGCTAAGGCTGTTAGTCAGAACTTTTCCTATTCTTCAATACCACCCTTGACCAGAGAGGACAAATCCATCGCTTCTGCACCTAAAGAAAAAGCAGACATCTTGGGGAAGCTCTTCGCAGCCAATTCTACTGTAGACTTTCAAGGAAGTACTCCGACCACCACCATAAGCGTGAACTCGAGAATGGCAGAGGTCAAATTTCAACATCGAGATGTAAAAAGCATCCTCCAAAAACTGAACACCAATAAAGCTACTGGCCCTGACCAAATTCCAGCCATTGTCCTTAAACGCTGTGCCGCTGAGCTTGCACCTATTCTTTGCAAGCTCTTCAAACTTTCGTATCAACGAGGCGTGTTTCCCGCTTCGTGGAAGATTGGCTGCGTGCAACCCATCCCTAAGAAAGGCAAAAAAACTGATCCCACCAATTATAGACCTGTGGCTCTTCTCAGCATCATGTCTAAGGTTATGGAGACTGTCATTAACACACAGCTCCTGAAATACCTGGACAACAATAACATCATAAATGATCGCCAGTATGGCTTCCGTAAGCACAGGTCTACAGGTGACCTCCTTGCCTACGTCACTCACTTGTGGAACAGAACAATAGACAACCATGGCGAATCCCGTGTTGTTGCACTTGATATATCCAAAGCTTTCGACAGAGTATGGCATGACGCACTTCTGGTCAAGCTTGCTGCTTATGGACTACCACCTGGTCTGCGCCAGTGGCTGAATAGCTTTTTGAAAGACCGATCTCTGTTCGTTGTAGTCGAGGGCTGTTCATCAGACGTATTTTCAATAAACGCCGGTGTTCCTCAGGGATCTGTCCTATCCCCTACACTATTTCTGCTGTACATCAACGAGCTGCTGGAAATAACATCCAATCCAATCTACAGCTTCGCAGATGACAGTACATTAGTGTCGTGCATGGAACCAGGCAAGCCACTATCATCCCAGGAGACGGTACGTCGGCGACAGCAGCATGCCGCACAGATCAACGCAGATATCAAAACAATTGTCGAGTGGGGATTAGCAAATAAAGTACAGTTCAACGTACAAAAAACTCAGGCAACAACACTTACAAAGAAGTCTCACAATGGCTTGCCAACCGTGGAAATGGAGGGTCACCCCATAGTCGAATCACTTTCCGTCAAGCTTTTGGGAATCAACATCAACAATAACATGTCCTGGCACGACCACGTCGTCAGTATTGCTAAAACGGCATCCCAGAAGCTTGGAGTTTTGTTCCGCTGTAGGAAGTTGTATACACCGGAGCAACTGCTGCTGCTCTACAAGGCACAGATCCGACCATCGCTGGAGTATTGCTCCCATGTGTGGGGATGCGCTCCGAAGTACTCTCTAAAGCTTCTGGACACTATCCAGAAAAGAGCGATTAGACTAATCGATACGCCTAACCTCACAAAGGACCTCCACAGCCTGGAACATCGAAGGAGGGTGGCTGACCTATCCCTGTTTTACAGATTCTATCACGGAAGATGTTCGAGTGAGCTCTCTCAGATAATAACACCACAGGCCGTCCGAACCAGGACCACTAGAGAAGCTCTTCGAGCTCATCCTTACCAGGTCGAGGTCCTTACTCCCCGAACCAGTCTCCTCCAGCATTCCTTCTTTTGGAGAACTTCGACGCTGTGGAATCAGCTGCCGAGAAATTTGTTTCCCGACGGCTACAACCTGCAGCGTTTCAAATCTAACGTGAACCGATACTTATCCTCTCGCAGCGCTTCTAAAGCGCCATAGGCTTTCAGCCTTTGCGGGAGGCCGACCATAAAAAAAAAAAAAAAAAATCATGCGCAGAGTACAGAATTGTAGCAAACCAGTTTGGCATACATAAAAGCTCAGTTCATGTGTATGTCTATGATGTTATTAATGCTATATATGCAGAGTTTGGAACAGAATATTTGTCAATGCCCAATGAACTGGAGGCTGAAGAAGTATCACAGGGATTTGAGTCAATGTGTGGGTTACCCAACGTTATAGGTGCCATTGATGGAACACATATTCCAATACTACCACCGAAAGATGGTTATAGAGATTTCATCAATAGGAAAGGTTGGCCCTCATATAATGTGCTTGCAGTTGTTGACAATTCTTATAGGTAAAAATATAATTTGCTACTGTCACATATTACAGTTTACTAAAATAAACACTTTTCAGGTTTAGATATGTTACATGTAAACATCCAGGGTGTACACATGATGCCAAAGTGCTTAAAGATTCAAGTCTCTACAACACTGCAAAAGAATTTATTCCTAATCGCACAAAGACCATAGACGATAAACAAATTCCATCATATCTCCTTGGAGATCCAGTATATCCTCTTTTACCATGGCTCATGAAGGGTTATAAAGGTCAAAGAACCCCAGAAGAAGAATCTTTTAATGTATATCTTAGCCAGGGCCGTGTAGTAGTTGAGAATGCATTTGGTAGGTTAAAAGCACGGTTCAGATGTTTAACCAAACGAGTGGACATATCTTACAAATTTGTTCCAAAGGTTATAGGAGCATGTATGATCCTTAATAACATAATTGAATGTCGCAAGGAAAAATTTGTGCAATCTTGGCTCACGGCAGTTGCTGAGGCCGAGATAGCATTTCCCCAACCTAGAGGACAAAGTACCAGGGACTTTGATTCCCTAGAAGCTGGTATAATTAGGGATACACTAAAAACATATATGACTCGATACCCTTTGAGATCATCTAGGTTATAAGACCAATACATGTATGATTATAATAACTACATAATATATATACTCTCACATATGTAAACTTTGTATTATTTTGAATGTATGTATATGAATGAAGAATGAAGTGATTTATTTTATATATGTATGCCTATAATTTTATTATGGTATATATAATTAGTAGTTAGCCTCCTGATTAAATGTCATCAGGATTGTATTTTGTTATATTTTTTAAATTGTAAAAGTAGCATTTTGTTTTTAATTAAATAAATCTCAAATCATACAACAGTATTTTATTTCTTTTTTATAAATAAAACATAAGCAACATTCTGTTTCAAATAAATCCTTTTTCATTTAATAATTCACAAAATAAGTCTTATTCTGAACACATATGACATTAATACTAAAGCTTATATTTTTATCACGAAATTAAATAAATATTCACTTGAGCAAAACAATAATACAATCTATATTAAAAAAAAAAAAAAACATGTCTAACCACTTTCGTGCATTTTTGTGTTCTCATCTTCTTGGGAGACAGATCCTATTGTTGACGATGGTGGAACAACTGATTGTGGAGGTATTGGTACTGACCCTGTTGATGACGGTGGTGCTGGATACCAATAGTTCAATGGTCCTGGTTGAGGGACTGGAAACATCTGCCGTGTAGTAATCATACTACCAATGGAACTGATACTTGATGTAAAAGCATTTAGAATTTTTTCCAAGTCCTCTGATCTTCTCTGAGCGGCAAGCGTCTCACATTCCTGCTGATGTTTTAGGAAATCTTGCAGCATAGTTCTCTGCTGCTTGAAAAATAGATTATCTGCATCAGACTGATGCTTTCTTTTCCTTGAAGAAGTAGGAGTTTGTGGTGGAGTATTGACTGGACTGGCAATCTCTCCTATTTCTTGTGGTGTTATGTCTTCACCAATTTCAATCTCTAGTAGAGTTTCTGGAGGTTCACCATTGGATTGGGATGCTGAGTCTATCCCTATTAGTTGAGATGCAGGTCTTGACCCCAATATTTCGTCTAACAATGAGAAATATTCACATTCGTTTCTAGTCTCACCGCTCAATTGATTTTGTTTTGTACAACTGGTGTAGGCTGCTTTTAAGGCCTTCCATTTATTTTTAATTTGATCTGGTGTTTTTGTCCTTATTCCACGTTTCAATAGTTCACTGTGTATCTTTTGAAATATTTCTTTATTTTTGTAACGTTTTCCGTCAAATAATTTGCTAATCTCTATTTCGCTACATATTTGAAGTAGCATTAATACTTCCTCCTCTTTCCAAAAATTTCTAGAGCTGCTAATAGGGTTCATTATCTTTTTTACAATTTTTCGGGACTAAGTTAAAAAATAAACTATCGCGTGCAGACAGTCGAAGAACTCGAAAACAGGGCGCGAAAACAGCGCGCGAAAACAGTTGACACTGTTGACAGGTGATTTTTAGCTTATGCGTTATGCGCAGTCGCCGATTCGGTTTCAATACGGTTGCCGGTTTACATGGATTTCAGTCCGATACGATCCACATTCGATCCTAGAAAAGAGTGGTATCGACCTTGAAACTCAATTCACTTTCGATCCGGATTTTGTAGTGTTTACATGTAGTATTCAATACTAAAATCGGGTTCAGTTCGAATTGAATCCCACATGTAAACGTAGTTTACACGTTTACATGTGGAATTCAATTCGAACTGAATTCGATTTTGGTATTGAATACTGCATGTAAACACTGCAAAATTTGGATCGAAAGTGAATTGAGTTTCAAGGTCGTTACCGCTCTTTTCTGGGATCGAATGTGGATCGTATCGGACTGAAATCCATGTAAACAGGCAGCGGTATTGGAACCGAATCGGCGACTGCGCATACGGTCTCTCTGAATCAGTAATATCTTTTCTAAACACGAAAACCACAAAGAAAACAAAATCGTGAACACACAATGGTTCTAAAGTTTGGGTACGTCGGTTTTGTTATTCTTGGTCGGGTACTCAACGAAAACTAGGCTAGGTTGTAGGTTATGTGAGATTTATAGGTTAGGATAGTTTTGACAGCTTGCTCGCCACTTCACGAAATGGATTCAAATCGATCTGAAAACTAAACATGTAAACACAGGAAACGCTGGATATGGCATCGTATTCAATTCGAATTGAATCCCCATGTAAACGTAGTATATATGTACCATCTACCAAAGAAATGCAGACTTGTCAGATTCCGATCTAGATCAATGAAGGCGTGTATTGTTGTTTATTATCTTTTAGTTTTATTAGGTAAGCCATATTAAGAGTTTCCGTGCTGTAAAAAGTTATCTTTTTTTTTTTGTAGTTTTATTATGATTATGTTTTACTCGAGCATTTACTTTTTTTTGAGGTTTTGTAATAAAAACTGTGCTAAGTTTTTTTGTTTGAGGTTCGATGTTACACTGTTTATTTACAAAAAAATCTACTGTTTTTTTTTTTGCAAAATCTACTGATTTTTGTATCTATAACATACTGCTTTTTTAAAATTCGACCTGGCAACGCTGATCGTCTCTAAGGTCAAAGATTACAGAATAAAATATTCTGTAATCTTCGTTAAGGTGGAGGTAAAGCGGACCAAATATCAGGAGCTTGTCAGAATGCAGAAGGCAGTCATCCTTGGATCCCTTCGTCTACTTAGGTCGCACGATTCGCGGACCCAGTGATTTCTCACCACGGTGTGGGGAATAGTTACTGGGTAATAGCAGAGCTGCACCTTTTTATTAAAAAAAAGTACAATAAAATAAAAGTCATGTCGGTACATAGAATTTATTAGACCATTATAAGGACCATGATGTAACAGAATAACAGGAAAAACAATAGCAAGAGATAACACACTGCATCACCTCGTCACATTCAAGAGAAACAATAGATACAGAATAAAATTTGAATATTCACATGGTAAATGTACCATGACAACAGCCATACATTCACGCACATTTCCACACAGCCTTATAGAATTTTTCATGTCTCCTGGAAAATATTTTATACCCTGCATGATTCCCGCTCATCAAAAACTTAAATAAAAATGAGAATTCTTTCAAATTCACCAGTTTGAATTCACATATTCTAACATATAAAGGGTATAATAACCAGTCTAATTGTTTGTGAAGTAGCAAGAAAAATGAAAAAAGCCGATTTATAAATTGTTAATTGCCCAGGTAATATTACATGCAAAACGTCAGAATTATGTAATGTGCTTCGAGTTTGAACTGCCTCAAAATTAATTAAAAGTTTTTTATAATCAAAATCTACAATACATCTGAGTGTGAAATCAACAAACAACAAAAAAAAAGTTTGATAGGCAACAGAAGAGAAGGTTCATATAAAGTTTTTAATAAAAGAATTGTGTTCTGTTGCGCAGATTTTAAAGAAATTGCCTTTGTATAAAGTGATTTTTTAAGTAATTTGAGAAATACTAAAAAATATGTTTACGAATTAAATTTATAATTTTCCATGGTATTTGTATCAATTAATCATTTTTAACATTGCAAATCACGAGAAAACAAAATCTTTTTTAATTCGAAACTATTTTCAAGGATAGATTCATTTTGATATTAATTTGATGCATGCCAATGAACCTTCACCTACTTAGTCAACAATTGCTTATCAAATCAATGTCAATAAGTTTCAATTTATCCTTAAATATATTCTATTCATAGAGTTGATAGTTTGAATGGAAGACACTACTTCAGGAAACATATTAATTTACGCTTGCAAAATTGCTATGCTCATTCTAGAATAAGTACCAGCACACTTCTATAGCTATGGAAATCGAGGGTGAACCATTTATAGTAGGTGAAAAGTGTTGAATATTCATTTAAACAAATATTAAATTTGTAGTATATATTCAATATTTTAACACGTTGTTGGACACAACGGCTATTGCCGTCTGCGGGGAGTGATCGTGATACGCCACGACGGCTATATCAGTCAAAAAGTTATCTGCTTGTTACGGCAGAACGGCGACGACCGTCAGAATGTCAGTAACTTGCCTTGTTAAGCAATATTAGTGCCGTAACGTGAAGCTCGTCATTTTTGAATTGCCAAATTCTAACCCACTATACGCTATCCCAACTATTCATGTTTTAAGGTGCATGGGTAAAACGGCACGACGGCTATAACCGTCCATAACCTCCAATGTGATGCATTGACCACGTGTATAGCTGCCATATTGCAAGTGTGTTTTTGTTCGATTTTCATGTTTTCAGTACTGATGGGAGGAAGGTAACCAGATATTTTCATCCTAAACAGATATTCGTCCTCCACCTATTATACATCATACAGAATATATTGTTTCATATCAATACAAAACTTGAAGCACGTGTGACAATATTTTCCAGAAAAGCTGCCCCTACCATAGAATTATAAAATAAAATCATATTTTCTTAGATGCAAACAATGTTTCAAGTCTGGAAAACGCAAAGAAACTAGCTATAGATGCAAGGGTTGTGAAAATGAACCTGCTTTGTGTCCAGACTGCTTTGAAGGGTGGCGTCAAACATAAATTTGTGCCTAAATTCTGTTTTGTTCGGGGAAACATCTGTTTGCTAATAAATTTGATTTTTTGTTTTTATACCGTCTATATTCTGAGAGATGCGCTTTTGTTTATAAATTTGATACAATAAAATGTTGTTTTTGTTTTAGCTTTTGTCTCGAAAATTGTCCTTTTCTTCCCACAAGATGTGTTTAACGATTACACTGATCAGACCGCTATAGCCGTGGTTGCCATTCTAGAACATAAAGTCTGCTGTGATATGACACGATGGATATAGCCGTCTTTTTTTATCGTCACCAAAAACCTCAAAAATAAAAAAAATAGTCAAAAATGAATATCC